>JAJAGP010004466.1:0-49342 GCA_025084515.1 Ancistrus triradiatus | reverse complement strand
GTCGTGTTTGGAGGAAAAAGAATGCCGAGTTGCGTCCCAAGAACACCATACCTACTGTGAAGCATGGGGGTGGAAACATCATGTTTTGGGCTGTTTTTCTACAAAGGGGACAGGACGACTGATCCGTGGTAAGGGAAGAATGAACGGGGCCATGTATCGTGAAATTTTAAGCCAAAACCTCCTTCCATCAGTGAGAGCATTGAAGATGGAACGTGGCTGGGTCTTCCAGCATGACAGTGATCCCAAACACACCGCTCGGGCAACGAAAGAGTGGCTCCGTAAAAAGCATTTCATGGTCCTGGAGTGGCCTAGTCAGTCTCCAGAAGAACCTCAGCCCCATAGAAAATTTGTGAAGTCCATGTTGGCCAGCGACAGCCCCGAAACATCACTGCTCTAGAGGAGATCTGCATGGAGGAATGGGCCAAAATACCAGCTACAGTGTGTGCCAACCTGGTGAAGACTTACAAGAAACGTTTGACCTCTGTCATTGCCAACAAAGGTTATGTTATTGAGTATTGAGTTGAACGTTTGTTACTGACCAAATACTTATTTTCTACCATGATTTACAATTAAATTCTTTAAAAATCCTACAATGTGATTTCCTGGATTTTTTTTCCTCATTTTGTCTCTCATAGTTGAAGTGTAGCTATGATGAAAATTACAGACCTCTCTCAACTCTCTAGGTAGAACTTCCGCAATCAGTGGCTGACTAAGTACTTTTTTGCCCCACTGTGTGTATATAATTATGATAAGTTATTATTATATCAATCTTAGCCAAATTAAGGCAGTGTAACGTTTGGAAGCAAATGATGGTGATGATTTTGTTTTCCTTCTTCTCTCAAACTTAATCACAATCACCACAAAGTTACCTGAATATACCCAACAACATCCATTTTATCCATTTTTAATCATAGAAAAGATAACATTTCAAATCTGCCCTCAACTAAAAAAACAACAATGCTAAACTATCCTAACTAAGTACAACGAGTGGGCAAAAATGCAGACTTAGAATCTTAACTTCAGACTATTCAAAATAAATCGTGTTCATCGATGGATACTGAACGAGAAGAGCAGGAACTTTTTTCCTATTAGCCAATCTGAGGGCATATTTCATATAAACATGAAGACAAAGGACTGATTTATTCTGTTTGAATGGATTGTTGATATTCAATAATGATAGAAAAACACGTTCAGTTCTTAATTAACGTTACCTCAGACAGATGCATTGGACGTGGCTGAACTCCAAATGAGTTAGAGACTGCTGGTTTATGGTCTCAAGACCGAACTCGAGTGCTACAGCACTATCATGTACACTGAAGAAGGATTATATATGAAGAGTACATGGAATACCTGCAGTTTCTAATTGTACACTACAAGCTGACAGTGGGGCCAGCAAGCCTATAGTGTGATTAAAACCCAGTACCTGATGCGCTCATACCAGCACTACACAAACTGAGAATGGTCCATTACACAAACAGTGGCAATCCTTTGGTGGTCCATATACTGGTGGATAGGATGGATACCTAAATACTTTGGCTATATGGTAAGTAAATCCTGTTACAATGCCCACTAAGCGCAAGCCCAAGATGGATGTACCTCTGAGTTCACAGTGTTCATATCCAGACTTCGAGTTGGAACACTTTTTAATGAAATTTCAATATTTTATTTTCAATTTTATATCCTTACAGATATCGACCACAGTTACAATGCATTCACAATATTATAGCCTAAAAGTTTCTCTGAGTGAGACTCAAGCTGGTACTTCAGGAACAAAGCTTTATGGGAGTTTTAAGTGTTAGAAGGAATGTGAGCGAATGCGCGAGCTGTAGAGACGTGACAGTAGAGACAGAGGAACAGACAGGACTAGAGGAAAAGGGTGTGTGAATGAGCACACGCTCTGCCCTCCAGCGCCTCACACTGAGGGGCCTAATTTGCAGTAAGGGCCTCTTGATCCATCCATCCCACTCCTGAAGGGTTCTTAAGCCCACGTGTGGATGTTTCTCTGCCCTAATGACCCAGCAGGACCGAAATCAAACTCAAGAGAGAGTCGAGAGCTTCAAGCACACTTCAGTTCCGGTCAAGAGCTTAAAGTACACTTCAGCTCCCACGTGCTGGATCTAAGCAGCTCCTCCTGATCTAATGCTGTGCAGTGAACGTACAGATTCCTGACCTCATGACTCAGATGTTCACGAGAAATCGGCTGGAGGAAAAACAAAAAAAATCAAAGCCATGGACAAATCTTCTGATTGGAGAGTTCATTTGATGGAAGGCTGGTTTGACAAATGCACATAACATCTGGGAATTAAGCTTGGTGGTCTTGGTGGAATTTAATGCAGACTCAACCAATGCTAGCAGTGTAGGTGTCAAAATCTGTACCTGTATCATTTTATGGTGCTTAACAGCCTCCAAGACCAGTGTAGGACTAATAGTCATGATATAATTTACAGGGTATTTTAATCCCATATCCCTTTATCCAAACAAATAACCAACTACAGGATTGTGCAAAAGTCTTAGGCCACCATTCAATTTGTTGTTTTAGCAATGGTTTGATTACCATATATAATTATTTCTTAGTCTCTTTATTAGAATAAAACCAGATAGTATAGAAAATTTGTATGCATAATAAAAACCCAGCATCTATGGGCTACAGTGGCAAGTATTTAGCGTGACCTCCCCAAATACTTGAGCAATAGCAACAGGGAGCTTCATTGGGATCCCAACTGACCCTTCTACAGTCCGAAGAAGCTTGATTAGGAATGGTTTTTTGGAAGGGGAGCTGCCAAGAAACACTTAAATACTGACTTTCACGTGAATAAGCCATTGTGTTGGGAAAATTATAGTTTTATTTGAAATGTGTGTGTAATTCCACAGCTTACTGCTCATTTTAATAATCTCTATCTGCTTTATAGTGGGTGTGTCTTTATGGTGGTAGGCATATTTGGAAAAATACATGTTAAACCACTGCGTGATCCCAGTTGCGCTCCTCCCTTACCCCACATCCTCACACTTCCTAATATTTCATATTCTCTAAAATTAGTCTACATACGATTATATTTTCTATCTTTTCTCTGTTAATTTTTGTTTCGACGTCTTACATCCATCATCTAAGCCACCCAAGGAGGTCAGGTCCCTTGAGTCTTCCCAAGGTTTCTTATGAAGTTCAAGGAGTTTTTCCTTGCCGCTGCCACCCTAGGCTTGCTCAATTTGGGATTGGCTTTAGATATTAGAAGATCATATAGAATTGTAAAGCTGTGTTGAGGCAAGACTCCATTGTAAAAAGTGCTATGGAAATAAATCTGACTTTGATTTTTACTTTTAAGAAGTTGATTTGCATTCAGATAGAAAGACAGATCAAGTATGAGGATCAACCACATGAAAGCATGCACTTGACATTAAGCTTCTTCTAAGCGACTGAGCGAGAACTTCACATTTATTCGATAACTTGATAACATACGTCAAATGTTCTGTGTATAAGATTAAATACTGCAGCTTTTATAAGAAGCATCAACTGAGCACATTACCACAGCACCTCCATGTACGTAACGTGAACAGATTTAACTCGGTGTGACGTCGGAACACTGCCAATGCTCAATTGGAAATTGTTCCTGTATAATATACATCTACAGGTACAGCGTTGGTAATGTAGTGACCTTGGACAACGCCATCCCATCCATGATGATTTCATTAGGAAAGAGGCGAGAGGATTTGGGGAATATTCTTAGTATTTAATCGTACCTTTAATCTTTATTATCACCCAATCCTTAATAGGTGAGGTGATTACAGGAAAGTGGGACAGGGCTATGGACAGCTAGGCTAAACAAATGTGGAAAATCTGAGAAACAACTATGAGACGGAACAGAACCACGTGTATATCTGTGTGAGACCCGGAGACATAAAACCAGAGCGTGCAGCAGATGGAGGGGCAACGTCGCCTCCTCACCTCACCACCGCCTCGGTTTTGGAGTTTGTATGGACTCCCCTGCTGGAGAGACAGACAGGGAGCGGGAACCGTCCTCGGAGCCAGAGGCTGTCCGAGAGCGGGCGGAGTGCCAGCATGCCCTATCCACACCACAAACACCCCCATTACTCAGGACTCCTCACGCACCAAATATTAAAATACTCAACACCCTAAGCAAGGCAACCAGTTAGAATTAACAACACACAATTTATGAAGTGCTTCAGATCCACCCAGATCAGTGTGTTTAGAATTCAAACTAAACCTTCAGCCATAAAAGTCCGTGATCTCTGCTTGAACTTCTGCTTCTGCCTATAAACCATGCAATTCCTCCTGAATTAATGACACGATGTGAGCACGCTTCGTCATATAAAGACTTTATACAATGATACACGAGTTCTGTTTTTCCTGTGTGGTCATGTCTTTGCAATCTGTTTTAGTGGCTACAACCAATGTTTAATGGCATTTAGATTTTCTGCGGCAATCCACAGCCGCCCCCCAATCTGAAAAAAGTTGGCCACAGTATGGAAATGCAAACATAAATACAACAACTAACAGTGTTTTCTTTTCTTACATTACCTTGAACCCAAGATTTTTCATGTTTTCTTCTCTGGTCAAACTTCAACTTTCATTTGTTCATAACATCCATTAAACCAAAATGCAGGTTTTTGAATGAAAGGTGTTATTTATTAAGGAGAAAAAAAAAAAAACCTACATGCCCTGTGTGAAAAGTGATTGCCCCCAAAACCTAATAACTGGTTGGGCCACCCTTAGCAGCAACAACTGCAACCAAGCGTCTGTGAAAACTTGCAATGAGTCTTTTACAGCGTTGCGGTGGAATGTTGGCCACTCATCTTTGCAGAATTGTTGTAATTCAGCCACATTGGAGGGTTTTCCAGCATGAACGGCCTTTTTAAGGTCATGTCACAGCATCTCAATAGGATTCAGGTCAGGACTTTGACTAGGCCACTCCAAAGTCTTCATTTTGTTTTTCTTCAGCCATTCAGAGGTGATCTTGCTGGTGTGTTTTGGATCATTGTCCTGCTGCAGAACCCAAGTTCGTTTCAGCTTGAGGTCACCAACAGATGGCCGGACATTCTCCTTCAGGATTTTTTGGTAGACAGCAGAATTCATAGTTCCATTTATCACAGCAAGTCTTCCAGGTCCTGAAGCAGCAACAGCCCCATAACCATCACACTACCCACCACCATAGTTTAAAACTGTTGCTATAATGTTTCTTTTTCTTCTGGAATGCTGTGTTACTCGTAACGCCATATGTAATGGGACTCCCACCTTCACTTTTTCTCTTCAGTCCACAATGTTTTCACAAAACGGTTGGGGATCATCAAGAATGTGTTCTGGAAAATTGATACGACCTGTAATGTTCTTTATTTTTCCTCCGCATGGTTTTCGTCTTGGAACTCTGCCATGCAGGCCATTTTTGCCCAGTCTCTTTCTTATGGTGGAGGCATGAACACTGACCGTAACTGATTCAAGTGAGGCCTGCAGTTCTTTGGATGTTGTTGTGGGGTCTTTTGTGACCACTTGAATGAGTCGTCGCTGCGCTCTTGGGGTAATATTGGTGGGCCGGCCACTCCTGGGAAGGTTCACCACTGTTCCATGTCTTCGCCATTTGTGGATAATGGCTCTCACTGTGGTTCGCTGGAGTCCCAAAGCTTTAGAGATGGCTTTATAACCCTTTCCAGACTGATAGATCTCAATTACTTTCTTTCCCAATTGTTCCTGAATTTCTTTGGATGTCATCATGATGTGTAGCTTTTAAGGATCTTTTACCGAGTCCAGTACCCATACCCACTTCTTCTGCAGCCACGCCTTTATAATTTGTGCAGCATGTGGTTTTGCACTGTCTGGTTGAAAAATCTACTTATATGTATATTAACAAATGAAATGCTGTTTTTTGTTCATTTGGTTTTATTTAATGTGGCTATCATCATCAATGGCCATTTCAGTGACAGACAACTTTTACAGTGAGACTGAGGTTTATTCTAATAGAGAGTGCCCTATGTGGTTCACTAGTCCACTGCAGTGTGTCCCACTGCTCCCACCACTCCTCCCTCAGTCACAACCAATCACGTCTACCCATGATGCCCAATTCAGCTAGAAGGCAACGCAAAGTCTCAAATCTGCAGTGGTGGGCCATCGTATTAGACCACTGTGCCACCCAAGCCCCAAATAACTGAATATGCAAATATAAAGAAATACATTTATTAAAGAACTGAAAATTTTTTTATTCCCTGTACAAATGAAAATTAGTTATTGGTGTTTTATTGCCATACCAGCACAGTTACCGGCATTATTAATGGCTTGTTACCAGCTATGTTATTAGCGGCCTATTTCGGCTGCACATTACAGTTTTTCATGGTTACATGTGACAAAAAGCCAACATTCCATTTCTTTACAAATAACAAAAGACAAACATCTACCTGTCTTTGAGCTCAGGTTATGAAAAGAACCACCATTAGCACAGACGCAGCAGTTTAGCTGCAGCACGTCAATGGACAACAATATTCAAAGCTAATACCCGTTTAATGCCAGATGGCTCCCTATTTGACAAACAGAACAATTTAGAGTGCAAAAATACCTCAAGTTACATATAGCACATAAATAAACTGGCATTATGGGTGCAGACAAAATATAGCCTACTGTGCTTTCAAGGAACGGCTTATCACCAAGCTGGACATGGAATAGCATGGAGGTATGAGGTCTGCATAGATACTGCTACTGCATAGACAAACAGTAGCAGTAGAACTGATTGCATTCCGGTGAATGAATGGGATCAAAAGGAGGAACAAATGCTGAGGTAGATCTTATCTGACTTTTCAGGTCTGACTCGTGAGCTAAGGTAAAAGGAAATAAAAGGAAATGCAAATGTTATCGTAATGACCAGGAAATGGTTTGGTGATAAATGTTTTTCAAGATTCTTTATCAACAGTTTTCAAAGACCCAGCCAACTTTGACTGAATTTGAGGATTAAAGTAAGAAGGTCTTTTCTGTGTGGACTTTGCATGTCCTCCCCAGTGTTCATATGAGCATGCAAGTGTATGTGCCCTATGATGGATTAGTGCCGTGTCTAGGGTTGTTCCTGCCTTACTCCCTGTGCTACCAGCTAGTCACCGGATTTCCCACAACCCTGACCAATGATAAGCGGAAAGGAAAATGAATGAATGAAAGACGTATATATGCTCATGTATTAAAGCTCATGATGCCACCACTCACTGAACCCCATACGACCTCTCACCCCCCTACCTACATATTCGGTTTTCTCTCCAAGCTCTTCTTCAGTTCCCGTCCTCAGTCTGAGCTCTTCTTCCAGGACCAGTTCCACACCTCATATCTTTACTCACACCAGAGGACCCTGACCCCCACTACCCTATCGCCGTTGATAGAGGACGCCATGTCACCAAAACTTACCTGCTGAGGGCATGAGAGCCTGCACTGACTTTATAGGTTTAACTGTTAGTGTCTTTATCACATTAATTATTATATTTAGCTACTGTTTATTTAAACTATTATATTATCATAAAAGGTCATTTAATTCTGCCATATAAATTCTACAGTGTTCTATAGTTGTAAAGCTGCTTTGAGTCGATGCTCTGTTGCAAAATGCGCTATATAAATAAAAACATACATTTTGACTGACTTCTACTGAACCATGGCTCTGTTAAATTCAAAATACAGTCATAATGTATCGAACATGGTTTCCAACCTCCAACAATAAGTCAATTCACCAACTTCGTTGTTCTGCCCTTAAATCAAATCCTTTAAAAGTTTGATGAACTCAGCTGTAACTCGATTTGAGATGAACGAGAATTTATTGCCTTATAAAGGGTTTAATTGCCTTTCCAGCACAGGGTAGGCTCTATACATGGCATTAACAAATGTTCAGAATTCTTCTAGTAGGAAATAAGAGATGGTTGGTTGGTTTGTTGTGTTTATTTCCATTTCAGCACAGAGGCTATTCATATGACAGTGATAGTAATGTATAAATAGTTATTCTCACCTCCAATAAATTGTTTTTAGATTCAGCAGCCATCTAAAAATACCTTGGTGCGAGGTGTCTTTCTTGAAAAGGCCTTCCATGTTTTCTGCTCTTAGAAGTTTTTCTGATATGCGATTCACAAGGTAGTGTTGCAGGGTTGACAGATTGGGGCTGCCACACCCACAAAGAGGTGGCAGTGGGTAGGGCGGTATGTCCGAGTCGGCATGTGGTTAAGCTAGTCTGGTCTTTCCTCTTTAAAACGTTTTGGAAATAAGAGAAGGGATATATTTGCCTGTTACATTTTTGAAATAGTTGATGCCAGGGCATTCTATACTGCAGCTAAACGTTTTCTGTAGCTGTTGATCAGTCCTGCACACCGGCTTGGAGGAATTTTAGCCCATTCCTCCGTACAGAACAGCTTCTGCTCTGAGATGTTGGTGGGTTTCCTCACATTAGCTGCTCGCTTCAGGTCCTTCCACAACATTTCCATTGGATTAAGGTCGGGACTTTGACTTGGCCATTCCAAAACATGAACTAAAACATGAAGTATTCTTCTTTAACCATTCTTTGGCAGAACGACTTGTGTGCTTAGGGTCGTTGTCTTGCTGCCTGACCCACCTTCTCTTGAGATTCAGTTTCATGGACAGATGTCCTGACATTTTCCGTTAGAATTCTCTGGTATAATTCAGAATTTCATTGTTCCATCAATGATGGCAAGCCGTCCTGGCCCAGATGCAAGCAAACAGGCCCAAACCATGATACTACCACCACCATGTTTCCCAGATGGGATAAGGTTCTTATGCTGGAATGCAGTGTTTTCCTTTCTCCAAACAAAATGCTTTTCTTTAAATAAAAAAATGTTCCATTTTGGTCTCATCCGTCGACAAAAACATTCTTCCAATAGCCTTCTGGCTTCGTCCACGTGATCTTTAGCAAACTGCAGACGAGCAGCAATGTTCTTTTGGAGAGAGCAGTGGCTTTCTCCTTGCAGCCCTGCCATTCACACCATTGTTGTTCAGTGTTCTTCTGATGGTGGGACTCATGAACATTAACATTAGCCAATGTGTGAGAGAGGCCTTCAGTTGCTTAGATGTTACCCTGGGGTCCTGTGTGACCTCACCAACTATTACACACGTCTTGCTCTTGGAGTGATCTTTGTTGGTCGACCACCACTCCTGGGGAGGGTAACAATGGTCTTAAATTTCCTCCATTTGTACACAATCTGTCCTGACTGTGGATTGGTGGAGTCCAAACTCTTTAGAGAGATGATTTTGTAACCTTTTCCCAGCCTGATAGCATCAACAAACTCTTTCTTGAGCTCCTCAGAAATCTCCTTTGTCCGTACCATGATACACTTCCACAAACATGTGTTGTGAAGAGCAGACTTTGATAGATCCCTGTTCTTTAAATAAAACAGGGTGCCCCTCACACCTGACTGTCATTCCACTGATTGACACACCTGACTCTAATTTCACCTTCAAATCTGATGTTTTAGGTCATATTTATGCAGAAATATGTACAATTCTAAAGGGTTCACAAACATTCAAGCACCACTGTATTAAGATGTTTCAAAATTGAGTGGAAAGCTTCTCAGATAAGCGGTGGCTGTCGGAGCAGCAAAGGGGGACAAACTCAAAACTAATAACCATGTTTTTTTAAATGTACCGTTTGGCTAAAGGACGTACTTAAAATCCTTATCCAACACTGTACAGGAGTGTGAGCTAAGCAGCGGTGTGTGTGTGTGTGTGTGTGTGTGTGTGTTAACTCCACTTGGGCTGTGTGTTTGTATCACTAATGTGAGGGAATCGCTTGTGACCAAAATACCCCGATTTCCGCAAACAGAGATTAGCTAACTAGCCCTCGCTATGAGAAAAGCATCAAAGGAATTCCAGCGGCGTGAGGTAATCCCCCGTCGTCGGTAACCGCTGACGGCACGGGCATTAGGTGCTAATTCAACTTGACACTTTTTTCCTGTGAGCATTTTTCCTTTAATTTAAACACATTTTTAATAAATAGCCACAAAAACGGAACGTGCAAAAAAAACGCTTTCGCGAGGTGCTGCAAGGTCAATTCATTTACTGCCTCAAACGAGGTGAAGGCAAGCACGTTTCGTTTTCATCGATTCTTGCGAATAGCTGCCGTTCAGGCGAGTCGGGACTCGAAATGGAGGGCAAGAAAAGGACGGATGTCATACCAGGCTCAAATCTGGCTTAGATTCGCCTTCCTGTGTCGAATGGCACCAGGTTTCCCCTGAAATCTTCAGGACATCTGCTCATACTTAAGGCTTCCTTTGAAGGACAGGGAAACTTGTTTCGCAGCAATCCTAAACCAACTGCCTTAATTACCCTGTAAGTGAAATTCAAGCCCACTGTTAAGGAACTCAGAATCACGCCTTCTGTGGAAGGGCCTGGTTATCTTGGGTTACGTGGCATTGTTCTAGGATTTGTCCCCTGCACCCACGCTCTGGCCACAGCAGCTGTTTTGGAGAAGAACTCTCTGTACAGAGAATGCACACATTATACACTACGTAAAGAACTAAACAGGGTTTATGTTCTATTAATGGATATGCATGTTTTTTGTTGGAATTCTATTATTAATCTTTGTATCCATCAGTCTCAGCTTTGGTCTAGGTGTGTGTATGTGTGTGTGTGTGTGTGTGTGTGTGTGTGTGTGTGTGTTTAGTAACTCTACACCATTGGAACAAAGCCTCACCTCCAAGGTGTTTTCCAAAATTTAAATAAACAAAATAATGAGGTTGAAAAAAAAACCAAGACAGCTACAAGCCTGTGATTTATAGATGTACTGTATTATATTCACCCTCACATTAAACTGGGTGAAAAAAGAAATAATAAATACAGCACTGAGCTGAACTCAATGTAACACAAAACGTTATAGTGATAGAGTTTGTGTGCTTTTTCCAATAAGTCAGTTCATCACTTTGCACTTCTAAATCAAATCATTTCAACTTTTGATGAGCTTGAACTCCGTCAACTCCACTGACATGAACAAGAATGACAGCTGTGGGCCAGGGCTTATTGTCCAACATCAGTGCCCAACCTCACAGTCATGTTCCAAAATCTAGTGGTTTTCAAAAGTGTTGTAGGCAAGAATGCCAGAGCAGAGTCAAGACCAAGACCAAGAGTGGCCAAGACCGAGACCAGTAAGATTTTTTTTAAACATGCAAGAACAATAAGAGGAAAATTGGAAAAAATATATATATTATTATAATTCTGTAATATAATGTATTATATATAATTATATAACACACATACTAATACAATTATTAATAAATAATATTATATTCTTCATATATTTTGTAAAATATAACATTAAATTATACATAGCCCAAAATTATTATTATTATTATTATTATTATTATTATTATTATTATTATTATGATGATATTATAGTCGTAGTCACTAAGGTGATGTAACTTTTGGAAGCAAATGAAGGTGATGATTCTATTTCCTTTCTTCTCTCAAACTTCATCTTATACCGAATATAACCAACATCAAAATGGATATGTATATTGGACTGGACTGTGGTAGCCTAACAGTTAAGGCACTGGACTATGGGCCAGAAGGTCCAGGGTTCAAATCCCACCTCTGCCAAGCTACCACTGTTGGATCCTTGAGCATGACCCATAACCCACAATTGCTTGGATTGTTAACTCTAAGGCAATAGTAAGTAGCTCTGGATAAGGGCGTCTGCTACATGACATAAGTGTAAATATATAACTTTACACACACTATTAAGAGTGACTTTCACTGACTTGCATGTATACACTACACATAAGCAATAACACAAAGATGCACCAAGTGTCCCCACAAGGTCAGTATCATCATGTGTGCCTATCATAAGTCCCACAAAGACTTAAAAACCTGCAGAAACACACAACAGCGCAGAGGGCAGCATGTTTAAGTGCTGCCTTCACATTACATATCCAGGCCTCACAAATGCTACATACAATGGACTATGACAACATATCTGAGGGGGGATTACACTCCTGCTGTCACACACTCACACACACACACACACACACACACACACACACACACACACACAGCTAAGAACCAGCACTACTGTAAGCAGCTACACTCAGCTACTAAGCACTGGCTTATGAACCTTTAGAGGTCTGAGGTCATTTTTGTATATACTAGAATTTGCCTATGTGTAAAAATTTTGCTCAACCTCACCAGTGTGACCTGAATTCTTTCTTTAATTAGGCATCATATTATCACACTGAACCCACACACAGAAAAAAGGCGTCAGATTGAGAAAAATGTGATTTCTTTCTCAAAACTACAAACACACACTACAAACTACAAAATGCTTTTTAAGGCCTTAAAACGACCAAGGAGGTGTACCTAATAAAGTGTCCAGTGAGTCTTTATGCAAGATGGCTACACAAACACAATAGAGTTAAAGATAAACTAAATCTAATGTTTTTTCCATTTGTTTCTACAACAAAAAATGACAAAGATATTCCAATAAATGCAGCGACTGTCCTGTGCCAGTTTATCCAAACAAATGGGAAATTTTTATATTTTTATATTTTGGTCAGCAGGAGTGGCCGACTGACCAAAATTACCCCAAGAGCGCCGCGACGACTCATCCAAAAGGTCACAAAAGACCCCACAACAACATCCAAAGAACTGTAGGCCTCACTTGCCTCAGTTAAGGTCAGTGTTTGTGCCTCCACCATAAGAAAGAGACTGGGCAAAAATGGCCTGCATGGCAGAGTTCCAAGACGAAAACCACTGCTGAGCAAAAAGAACATTAAAGGTCGTCTCAATTTTTCCAGAACACATCTTGATGATCCCCAAGATTTTTGGGAAAACATTCTGTGGACTGATGAGACAAAAGATAAACTCTTTGGAAGGTGTGTGTCCCATTACATCTGGTGTAAAAGTAACACAGCATTTCAGAAAAAGAACATTATAGCAACAGTAAAATATGGTGGTGGTAGTGTGATGGTCTGGGGCTGTTTTGCTGCTTCAGGACCTGGAAGACTTGCTGTGATAAATGGAACTATGAATTCTGCTGTCTACCAAACAATCCTGAAGGAGAATGTCCGGCCATCTGTTTGTGACCTCAAGCTGAAACAAACTTGGGTTCTGCAGCAGGACAATGATCCAAAACACACCAGCAAGTCCAGTTCTGAATGGCTGAAGAAAAACAAAATGAAGACTTTGGAGTGGCCTAGTCAAAGTCCTGACCTGAATCCTATTGAGATGCTGTGGCATGACCTTAAAAAGGCCGTTCATGCTGGAAAACCCTCCAGTGTGGCTGAATTACAGCAATTCAGCAAAGATGAGTGGCCAAAATTTCCTCCTAAAAGACTCACTGCAAGTTATCACAACACTTGGTTGCAGTTGTTGCTGCTAAGGGCCGGCCCAACCAGTTATTAGCGTTTAGGGGACAATTCACTTTTTCACACAGGGCCATGGAGGTTTGGATTTTTTTTCTCTTCTCCCTTAATGAATAAAACACCTTCATTTAAAAAAAAACTGCATTTTGTGTTTCCCTTGTGTTGTCTTTGACTAATATTTAAATGGGTTTGATGTTCCGGAAACACTTAAGTGTGACAAAACATGCAAAAAAATAGGAAATCAGGAAAACAGGAAAAAGCAAACACTTTTTCACACCACTCTATACACCATAGTAACTAGTTTTCCTTCCACCAAAAACATAACACCATGGTTTTCATTTTCATAACGAGTCTTAAAACGTGCACCAAAGGGTTGACACTGGTCAGAAAATGTTGAACATGAAACAAGCATCCCTTTACTAAATGAATATTCATCGCCGGTGACGACCGGTCCCTCCTGGCAGGCCTGTCCAATGAGCGCCGCTATAGAAGCGTGTATAAATGCTAATGTATGTTAAACATGCTCGAGCGACAGGAACACAGCTCTCTATGACAAGTGGTAAAAGACACGCTGAGCTACAAACCTCCTGACTGATGGCACTGTGTGCGGATCTGCCCTGCAGACTCGGGCCTGGGGTTAATTGGGCGTAAAACACAATGCTAATCTAATGTTTATGAGGTCAGCTTTGAGGTCTGACGACCTACCAGTGACACGGGAGCAAGGCAGGACAGGGGCGGCGATGTGAGGCGCTAAGCTTGTTTGAAGAAAGTGCATCTTGAGACCGAGGGTCTGTCTTTAGGATCACAAAACGAGTCTGTTTACACGAGCACTTGAAAAGGACAAAGGCTTTTGTGGCAGGAAAGCTGTGTTTGCAGGTTATCCAGATGTTTAAATGTGTTATGAAGGCTGGGAGCTTCTCTGTCAAGTGAAAGTTTAACACAAGGTGCAGTTACAGTTTGTATAAAGTGGTACAGACTAGGGATTATTATTCATCATTCACAGATCTCTGTGTGTCTGCTTTAAAAAGCAAAAGTGGTTCAATCTGTCTGATAAACTAATCCTGAATCTCTGCGTTTGTTTTCTTCAGGTATTCTCAAATTGCAAAGACATGCTTTAGGTTAGCTCTCGAACATGCCCTAGTGTGTGCTTTTGACAAACGCAGTTGTAAACTTACTCCTGTAACTGATAAAGCCACCAATGCTGACATGACTTTACTAACTAACAAAATTAAATTACTTCTTTTCATTATTTATCTGGCTAGCTAGATACATAAATACTTGATTGCTTATATAATTTCTATGTTCATACAACAGCAATAATCACTCAAACATGTTGGCTGTGTAGCAGCTTACCTGATTCAAAAGATTCCAACAGCCATTTTGTTCAACCAAATGACCTGAACACTGGTGTCTCATGGGATATGTAGTCTGCACCACCAACAGTTGGATAGTTGCATTGCGCTTTGAATGCTTGTGCAATCCAGTAGCTATTACCTATTTAAAGGGTCAAAGTGTTCTTCTAGGCAGATAGTACCCAACCACTGGTTGTGTGTTCAAACTTTTAGCTCTAGGGATTTCTTTATCTGTAAAAGCCAGTGTGGTTGCTGGTTACTACAGACTTCAAGACAACCTCCTTGGGTGTTTTAGATGATAAATGTAAGAATGTCTGTAGTAATAGTCAAAATACAGAAGCTAAGTGATTATGAACAGATAAATAAATGATTGAATAAAATATTGTAAATAATATGCATGTCAGCATAGTCCTTGGTGGGAAAGTTTGTAATAAAACACATCATTCTTAGAGGCAAATATTGCCAATATTTGCAAATATTCTTTTACTTATTCATGTTTTTAACTACTTCCTGCGGAGTGGCACATGTGTTTAGCTCCCAGTTGGATTCCAACCTCGGACTTTGCATGTCCTCCCTGTTTCTCCGTGGGTTTACTCTGGGTTTCCTCCCACAGACATGCTTTAGGTTAATTGTACCTTGTAATTGTTACCTTGCTCCTGTTCTGAATAGCCATTGATGCTGATGCAACGTTAAATAAACAAATAAACGAAACAAATTAATAAATGAAACTAAATATCTTACCAAAACATGTTTGTTCTATATATATTCTATATACAGTTGTGTGAAAAAGTCAAGTCAAGTCAGATTTATTTATATAGCGCTTTTTACAATGGAGCATTGTCTCAAAGCAACTTTACAGGTTTAGATTATCTCCTAATAACTACGTCCAATCTCAAATTGAGCAAGCCTAGGGCGACAGTGGCAAGGAAAAACTCCCTAGTTCTAGGAAGAAACCTTGGGAGGACCAAGACTCAAAAAAGGACCCAACCTCCTTGGGCAAGTCTTTGCCACCTTCCTGATTTCCTTTTTTTTTTGCATGTTTGTCACACTTAAGTGTTTCGGAACATCAAACCAATTTAAATATTAGTCAAAGACAACACAAGTAAACACAAAATGCAGTTTTAAAATGAAGGTGTTTATTATTAAAATAGAAAAAAATCCAAACCTACATGGCCCTGTGTGAAAAAGTGAATGCCCTCTTGTTAAAACATAACTATGGTTTATCACACCTGAGCTCACTGTCTCTAGCCACACCCAGGCCTGATTATTGCCACACCTGTTCTCAATCAGGACATCACTTAAATAGGACCTGCCTGACAAAGTGAAGTACACCAAAAGATCCTTAAAAGCTACACATCATGCCGAGATCCAAAGAAATTCAGGAACAATTGAGAAAGAATGTAATTGAGATCTATCAGTCTGGAAAGGGTTATAAAGCCATTTCATAAGGCTTTGGGACTCCAGCGAACCACAGTGAGAGCCATTATCCACAAATGGCGAAAGACATGGAACAGTGGTTTGAACCTTCCCAGGAGTGGCCGGGGCAGCGACCAAAATTACCCTAAAAGCGCACGCGACGACTCATCCAAGGAGGTCACAAAAAGACCCCACAACAACATCCAAAGAACTGCAGGCCTCACTTGGTTCAGTTAAGGAAGGTCAGTGTTCATGCCTCCACCATAAGAAAGAGGACTGGGCAAAAATGGCCGATGGCAGAGTTCCAAGACGAAAACCACTGCTGAGCAAAAAGAACATTAAAGCTCGTCTCAATTTTTCCAGAACACATCTCGATGATCCCCAAGACTTTTGGGAAAACATTCTGTGGACTGACTAGACAAAAGTTGAACTCTTTGGAAGGTGTGTGTCCCATTACATTTGGCATAAAAGTAACACAGCATTTCAGAAAAAGAACATTATAGCAGCAGTAAAATATGGGGGTGGTAGTGTGATGGTCTGGGGCTGTTTTGCTGCTTCATCGAAACATAAAGCTTGTGGTTATAAAGGTTATATTTACTTGTGTTGTCTTTGACTAAGATTTAAATTGCTTTGATGTTCTGAAACACTTAAGTGTGACAAACATGCACCTTAAATTCTAATGAAATTGTATAAAATCAAAACCATTTAATACCCGACGACTTCGTCCACCTCTAATGGTTAGCTGTGGCGTTTAGCATGAGCGTGCTGGCGAGAAGCGCATTAATTTCACCCCGCTCTCCAAAAGGATCAAGTGTTATGCTAAGTGGCTCTTGACTGTGGACTGCAGCAGCTGTTGAGGTGCTTGTGTGTGAGTGGCACGGTTCGACTGAAACACACACTGCAGTGGTATGAGGAGGACTCAAGGCTGGCATACCTACAGCCCCACGGAGTGCAAGCTAATAAATACCAGAATTAAACATGACTGGATGTGTGCAGTGTAACAGCAAGAGATCAGCAACATCAGCACTGACTGATCCCAAATGATGCTACTAGTACTGTAGCTTGGCTCTAAACCTGATCTAATTGATCTGTTTTATCTGTGGAAACTGAATGAATTGAATTGTGAATACAGATTTAAAGTTCAGTGGATATGAGAACAGCGAACACAATGTTCAAACTTTTATTATTATTAATATTATTCATTTTCTTAACCACTTAATCCTGATCAGGGTCTCAGGTAAGCCGGTGCTTAGCTGGCAGCATAGGGTTTAACTATGCTTTCCTAACACGACACGGTTGCCAGGTCCTTCGATTCTAACGATTTTGGCTTTAATCGTCCTATTTTTTCCATTGACTGTGACGAGACTTTTTCTTGAGGGATCTGGCAACCGCGGTCTTAAACACACTGCCTAATTAAAGGCAGCAAAACGGCTAACGAACACTGTGTGGAGACTCCGAAACACAGTATGTATGGAGTAAATGAATATTGATTATATAATATTACATTTTGTAGTTTACGTCAGATATTTCTGTGAGATCATCGGCTGGTTGAAAGTAGAAATCTGATTACTGCCCGAGTCATATAAACCTGGAGCTTTCCCATTACCTGATTATTAAATGACTGATAAAATCTGATTTTCTGCAGTTATTGGATTATTAATTGCATGTAAACACATTCAGTGCTAGCCACCATGCCGTTCCATTCTTCATCTTGTTATCATCTTCAGTAGAATGTGGAATTACAATTTAGGAAAAGCTGACTTGCTGTTGACAGAATGGGTTAAACACGTCTTTAAAGTATTGAACCCCCTCCTTCCACTTTTATATCTTTCCACATAAATACTATTTGTTATTACCTATTGCACTGAAACTAAACTGGACTTATTTGAGTGATAAATAAATTATTTCAAACACATCAGTTTTTAAATGCCTTGCTCACATCACAGCATTTCCATAATATGCTCATCTGATCCTGCTATGTTTTTACAGACCATGCCATCAGGAAGAAATTTCCAAACCAGCTTAAGCACTGGGGTATGATTACGTAATGATTACAGATTATAGAGCGTTTGAGATTCTAATGGGGATTTTCTACATTAGTTGTACATTAATGGGATTTTCGACAATGTGCCGGACATCTTCCTGGCTTAATTCGATGACTGTTCAATTCCTAGCGGTTAAGGTACTGGACTATGGACCAGAAGGTCCAGGGTTCAAATCCCACCTCTGCCAAGCTACCACTGTTGGGTCCTTGAGCAAGGCCCTTAACCCACAATTGCTTGGATTGTAAGACTGTACCAATTGTAAGGGCGTCTGCTAAATGCTGTAAATGTAAATGTCAATGATTGGCAAAAAGGAGTGGTTGCATTGAATTTGCAGGTGTCTATGGGTCTATGGCAAAAAATCCCAGTCTGCAGGAAATTCTCATCAAAATTCCTACCCACTATCAGTTGCATTTGAGTCACAGGTGACTCCTTTTTGTCCGGCGAGTATATAACTACCTTGCACACCTGAGAAGCCCAATAGCCTCAACTAAAGCAATGTCAGAGGCATCCTAACAGAGATGTTAAACCTAGCAGAGAAATCGTACTGGAGAAAGTTCAGCATCCAAAATCATCGTAAATACTCTGATAACAGTACATAATGGAGCAGAGCTGGCTCACTGATACGAGATCAGCTCTGTGTTCAGGTAGAAACCCAGAACCAGCGCTCACCATCAATGCTGCATGTACTAAACTAGCCACATTTGTTAAACGCAGTCACTAGATGTTATGTCATGCTCTGAGAAAATCCACAAAATGCTATTTCTCCTCTTTACACAATGTAATCAGGCTGTCACTGTGATGTGCAGGTTGATATTTCTGTCGTCTTTACGTCAAAACTTGTATTAAAAAAAAAAAAACCCTCAAGAAGGAACGCATTATTCGAGGCGAGCTTAAACGAGAGTCATAAGCACATCTTGGAGCCGTGAATAACAACAGTTTTTTCCCTTTGCTTTGAAACTGTTTCTGAATCTAATAATTATCCTCTTCATCCTCTTAATTCTGACTCCGGTGCCGGGCTGAGAGCCGAGCCGGCGTTGTCAGGAGGATTACAGTCCTGCGAATTGCTCCGCAGGAGGCACAGCAGCCTGCAATTACGCCGCGGCGGCGCCTTTGATTTAAAGAAAACTTTCAGAAACTGACTAAAATGTTGAATAATACACCATTAGAGATTCCGCAGGCCCGAGCTGAATAGAAACCCTCCCCTTTTTAGAAATCCCCCTTTCCTTTAGCACACACACATATACAGCAATAGATGTTTAGCAACCGGGGGCCACAAAAAAAAAGAAAAAACAACAAAAAAAAAACGTCCGAGAGAAACGAACCACCTGTGACTATTAGCGCTTATGCTAATGCTGTCTTTTTTGCACTTTTTTAATAAACCTTGCCGTGCTGGTTAACAGCGATATTCACTTTCCGATTCGTCACCCAACCTAAAAAATATCAGTTTTTTTCTTTCGAGATGAAAGCGTCGAAGGCTCTAAAGGTCGGGAATCTTTTCTATGATGCCCCCCCCCCCAACCCTTTTGGATTTTTCAATGAAAATGAGGGGTCAACTTCTCTCATTTTCCTCACAAAGGCGTGAAAGAAGGACAGAAAAAGAGGGGATTGATGGGTACAGCAGAAGGTGAAGAGATGAAAAAGGGAAGGAGCGGCCGCCCGGCTCACATCAATGCTGCATTGTGAGCCTCCGGCCCTGTAATTAAATTTCACACAATATGAGGCAGCAAATGACATGTAAATTATAAATGGCCAATTCTTTGCTTTCCTGTGACAGTGTTAAATAAGAGAGGTGTAAGAGAAATCATTAGATTATACTGTGCCGAACGAGGGCGGGAGATCCTTTCAAGGGAGAAAAAAAAAAAAAAGACAGGGCCCTCGGACAGCCCTGGCGCGAACGACGCGTTTGGAAATGGGTCCGAACAGTGGCGCTCACAATGCGCAACCGGCGCGCGATTGTGTTTGTGTACCTGGGTATAAAACAGACATTATGGGCATTTGGGCCGACCCACCGAGATGCTCGGGCGCGCTCGAAAAAGAGGAGTGAGATAAGTGGATGCACTTCAGCAGCTACTTGTTTCTCTCCCCAATTACCCCGCGAATAAATAGACACAGCCCACTGGCATCAACAATGAAATATAGCTTGAAAGGAGAAGAAAAGTAGGCCCTTTTCAGAGGCGCTCGAACGCATACAGAAGCAGCGAAGGGGTAATTGCAAAGGGGGCTGAGGACAGAGGAGGAGTCGCTCCTTTTCATGATGATGAGAGAGAGCGTGAGCGAGGAGAGATGGACGAATACAAACAAAGGTCCGTGTCTCACTTCAGTAGCCTTCAAAACACAAACAACAACAACACTTTGAACGCTGAACCAAACAGAAAGGGGACGAGCACATCCACGTTGCACCCAGAGCAGATTAGCGCGGTTCGGTTTCGAGTACATCACTCATGAAAGGAGTTTTCAACCTAATCTCTGTAGCTTACGGTTGATTACAACAGACAACAAGACATAACTCATTTCCCTGCATGGAGAGACAATGGGGAAGTCTGTTTACCTAAAATGGAGGTCTAAGGACATTGGATTCTGCAAATAACCGTTTAAAATACATAGCATGAATTCAAACGACTAACACTATACTGTAAGAAAGATCTTCATTTAATGGCTACAGATTGAAACTTTAAACAAAGTTCCACTGGAATTTATTTCAACTTCATTGCTGCTTTCATTCGCAGTGGTGTCATGAAGGAGAAACCTGGACTGCTACGGACTGGAACCGTATCGTCTGTAGCGACAAATCCAGGTTCTGTGTGGGATCTGATGATAGTCGGGGCCTTGTGGTCAGTGCTTCAATCCTGTCTGTTGCTGTGGAGAGACACACTGCCTCAACTGCTGGTGTGATGATCTGGCGAGCCATCGCATAGTGGTGATACAAGGGACACTAACAGTTCAGCGATATGTGCAGGCCATCCTGCAGCCACACGTGTTGCCTCTCATGGCAGGGCTTCCAATTGGCATAATGCTCGCCCACAACTCAAGGGTTTCTCTGGAATGTCTCCACCAGATTGCGACATTTCCTTGGCCTGCCTGGTTGCCAGATTTATCACCAACGGAGCGTTTACGGAACCTGCTAGGACACCAGCTTCTGCAATCTACGAGTGTGCAGGATCTACAGGCCCAGGTGCAACATCTGTGGGCAAAATGTGCTGCAGGATACCAGACAAAACCTGTTCGCCTTCATGCCAAACCGTATCTCATATTGTATCCAGAATAGATGCGGCCCAACAGGGTACTAGAGCCTCCTTTTAATTGTACAGTTGTACCCAATATTCTGTACTAATCCTTTCGCTCTGACATTGTAATCACTTACATCTAGCATCATTAAGTTCACACCTAAAGCTTCACTCTAACTCCTTCTTGGTGAGTTATTTTTGTCAATGAGTATATTTTAAAAACTTTTCAGATTAGGAAATTACAATATTGGGAAGAGCAGTGGTTCAGGCTCTGGACTACAAACTGGAAGATTGTGAGTTAAGACTCAGCTCAGGCATCCATCAACCATCACAGGGCCTTGTAACCACACCACAGGACCTTCACATGGCAAGTCCAGACTGGGCTTTGAACCCAGTTCTTCAAGAACTGCATTATCCACCAGCTGACATTTACCTCTGAACCACAGGAGCTGCTTATAAACAGCTTTTCTACAGAATATTCTACAGAGTTCTATGTCTTGAACAGGTGAACTTTCTGGAAACGGTTTTACAAACTTCTTCTTGTACAAAGTTTATCTCGTGTCCATCCATGCACTGCAGATGTGGTGGCCTGAGATTAGGAGAAAAGCAAGGGAGACATAAGTAGCTACAGGTTAGAAAGCTGGATATTCATTCCCATCTGCAACCCGGCACCAGATCTTGACCTCGTTTTAGATATGGTCCCTCTAAAAAGTGATTAAAAAGTAATGCATACTCGAGTGGACTATCATACAGCTCTGCTACCTCTTAATGAGGACAAATCCCCTTTCAGCCAGTGGAGAGGACAGAGCCGGCTAGCCCAGAGTGACTGGGAGTGAACTCATTAAAAATGTGGATGAGAGAGAGAGAGAGAGAGAGAGAGAGAGAGAGAGAGAGAGAGGTTGTGTTCTGCTCGAGTAGCTTTGAGGGGCCTCGAGGATAAATATTCCCCTCTCATCTCAAGTACTGCACCAAATGCTGAGTGGAAAAAAAGAGGACCATGACTAGTTAGTCGACAAGTTAGCTCTAAGAAGAAGGAGTTCGAAAGACAATCTGAACCAACTGCCAAGTGTACTGACACGTACAATATTTTTAAAAAATTCTATTTAATGCTGACATCATGGACCAAGGTGATAAATACGATCTAAAAATATAAACACAGATAAATATGATTTAAGTGCGCAATTTTACTGCATAATTTTTTATTTTTGCAAAATAATATATTAGTCAAAGATGTTCACTTAGGCAAACAAATCTACCTGTACAACTTTCTTCCTTATATGGAGAAGTCCTGTAGATCTCATGATTCAGTGGTTAGGGAAAATCGTCATAACCTGTCAAAGTCCATGCCTTTTGTCACATTACACCCTGAAAATGAAAATATATTGATCTCTAATACTTTCCATTTGTTTTTACATATTATAACATTTGACATCAAAGTGAAAATAACATTTAAAATTCTGGTCAATTATTAAAATGTAATTAGTAAAATATTTGGACTGAATAAATGACCAGCCCCTTAAGGTTCAGTTCTGTTTTGGGCCAATACACGCCAATGCAACTCAGTCTGATAAAATCAAGTATGTAGTAGGGGTATTTACATTTTTATTAGATAATGTAGGTCAAACAGCCAGTAGTTTTGCATTTTTTAAGTCTAAATTCACAGGATCAATGCAAAGGCTGTTGATATCTGGAATAATCAAGTCCAGTCAGCTTTATTTCTATAGTACAGCGGTAATGACACTTCACACACTTCCACAAACATGTGTTGTGAAGAGCAGACTTTGATAGATCCCTGTTCTTTAAATAAAACAGGGTGCCCACTCACACCTTTGGCATCCCATTGATTGAAAACACCTGACTCTAATTTCACCTTCAAATTAACTGCTAATCCTAGAGGTTCACATACTTTTGCCACTCACTAATATGTAATATTGGATCATTTTCCTCAATAAATAAATTACCAAGTATAATATTTTTGTCTCATTTGTGTAACTGGGTTCTTTTTATCTACTTTTAGGACTTGTGTGAAAATCTGATGATGTTTTAGGTCATATTTATGCAGAAATACAGAAAATTCTACAGGGTTCACAAACTTTCAAGCACCACTATGTCTTCTATTATCTAAGGCCAATCCCAAATTGAGCAAGCCTAGGGTGACAGTGGCAAGGAAAAACTCCCGAAACGTTATAAGGAAGTAAGGATGTTTGTCATATGTGATCCAGATGTGTTGTCTTTGCAGCAGCAAATTCCTACTGGAGTCCCTAGAACTGGACAACCTGCTGTAACACATTTTTAAGCCTTTTGCTTCCTGGCAATATTTAACAACAAGAATATTTCCATCTCAAACCTTAACTGAGCAAGCTTTGGGTGACAGTGGAAAGGAAAAAGTCCCTAAATGCCATAAGGAAGAAACTCAGGAAGGACCAAGACCCAAAAAGGGCAGTTTAGATGTTAAAAGTGAGAATTAAGCAAAGTTATCTAATTAATAAGTTCATAGCAATAGTTCAAATAGTTCAAACAGAAGATAAATGACAGCATAGAAAATATTACTACAATAATATATAGACTATAATAAATGAAAGACAATACAATATTATTTAGAGTATAATAGAAAAAGAATCCAAAACTGGAGAATACAAGATGATAGCATATATAATAAATGAAATAATGAATATAGTGACATAATTGTTAGTCATAAAAACATTGTAGGCTTTTCTGAAGGTCTAGGAGGTCCTGAGGGTTCCTCACAACTAAATTTGTAATTAGTCAGAACTAAGTTCTGTAAAGTTTTATCTTTTTAGAAGATATTATCATTCCATGAGATCCAAAGACAGGAACAAGCTTTTATTGCAGATCTAGTTGCAGTTCAGCATTTTCACCTATGTAGCAATTCTAACATCTAAAATCCTGCTGCCTTCATTCGATTTGTTGGAGTCAGATTGCTCTAATCCAGTGTAGGACATCATTTTGTGCTGTTTACATGACCAAGTGAATAATCAGGTACCACCTGAAATAAGACAATGATCGGATTAGCGTGCATATAAATGCGCTCAGTGTCTTTCCCTTTATGCAAAGGGATTGAGAGCAGAGAGAGATAGAAAGGGAAACACTTTGGGTTCAGTCTGTCTGCTCCAGGAGGCTCAGAGGCCTCGCCGAGCTCAGATTAACCCTGATGGGTCCGTCAGCTTTGCTCCTACAGCATGAACGGTTTAGCTCGAGTAGACTCCTAAGCACACACACACACACACACACACACACACACACACACACACAGTGCTCAGTCTGGGCCAAAACATCAAGGGTGAACTCACCCACATATGGTACGCTGAGAGCAGAACAGGCTAAAGCAGGCCAAAGCAGGCCCAGTTCAGCCAATTTCACCTCAGCGTTTCGATGTTCAGCGTATGAGAGGCAGCCTCAATTAAAAATGGAAATGAAGCCGTCAGACAACAGTATTATTCAAACGAGCGTGCAGGCGTGTGTGTTTGAGGTGGTCAGGGGTTGGGACGAGGGAGAGGAGAAAGAAAAATCAGCATAAAACAACGGCTAGCTTTTCGCAGAGGAGAAAATTAATGATTTCAAATACATGTGGAGCCTTTATGAGCGCCAGCTTGATTTGCATTGAGGAAAATTCAGCCGGAGTAATTGGTGCGCACTGAATGAACTCAATTTTCATTCCGAGTTTCCTCCGAGTCCCCAGGCACGCAACACAAACAAAAGTGAATATGAAAAGGGAACATGGGGAGGGAATATTACCGGAATCACACAACAAAGGCCAGAGCAAAATTGTTTTAGCACCACAAATGAATGATGAAGGCTTCATTCACGCGCCGCGCTGAAAAAAAGCCCGTATCACATGGCCAGCTGACAGTTGATGTCTTCATATAAATGTAAGAATTTACATTCTAATTAAAAGAGAATTACATCTTAATCCAAAGCGGCCTTCATTGTTTTGCGCTTGTGTGCGCTATGTTTAAATTGCACTGCGCAGCCAGCCACTGAGCGATCTAATCAAGCCGTCTATTATGAGTAGGGCGTCAGTGCAATATGGAAAAGTTTGAATGGGGGGAAAATGTGGAGGAATTTATGTAAACCAAGTTTTAGTTTTATTGTGTTCAGTGATTTCTGTAAGTTGTATATGCTTTAAAATATAACTGAAAAACAAGCAAAAGCGTACGATTTTCTGCAAAACAGCCAATGTGGTTGCAGGGCTTCTTTCTAGCCACATTGGGAGCACAAATCATAGTCACTTGAGTCAATGATCAGTTTGATTTAAAGCGGGGGAATCAAGGTAGTTGTTTTGTAGCCAACTATTGCTGATAGTTTAGAAGGACTTCTTTCTTAGATATAATTAGCTATATAAAACTTTGGGATGGAATGTGTACGTGGCGGCGGTATAGGGATGAGCAGGCGGAATGTAGGGTTCCAGTTCAACAAAAACCAGTTATTACAAAAGTTCCCCAAACACAGAACCAAGGCACCAGTGGTCAGCAACAAACAATAAATGCGAGGAGAATAATAATTAATAATAATAAAGAAAGAATAAGAGAAGAAAAAATAATAGTGAACAAATAATAATAATTAACAACAATAACAATAATAATAAAAAACAAACAACAACAAACAAACAACAAAACAACGATAATAAAAGATAATGCAGAAACGCGGAGAAAAACAACCTAGGGTGCGAGGGAATGCTACTCGCCGGCGGCGAAGGGAAATGCTATGAATGAACTAAGGGGATAACCAAACAAACCCAGAACATGGAGAACCGAGGAGGAACCCAACCTAGGGCCAGGAGCAAGTTGAAATTGCTATCACCAGCGCGAGAGAAAGGGAAAGTGCTATCGCCGGGCCACGTAGGGAAAATTGCTATCGCCGGGGGGGCCCCCCCCCGAAGGGAAATGCTATCGCCGGCCACGAAGGGAAATTGCTATCGCCGGCCGCGAAAGGGAAATGCTATCCGTCGGCCGCGAAGGAAAATGCTATCGCCGGCCGCGAAGGGACAAATGCTATCGCCGGCCGCGAAGGGGAAATGCTATCGCCGGCCGCGAAGGGAAATGCTATTCGCCGGACAGCGAGGGGAAATGTTTATCGCCGTCCACGCCACGTAGGGAATTGTTATTGCTGGCCACCAAAAGGGAAAAATGCTATCGCCGGCCGCGAAGGGAAAATTGCTATGCGCGGACAAGAAGGGAAAAATGCTATCGCCGGAAGCGAAGGGAAAATGCTTCGCCGGCCGCTGAGGGAAATTTATCGTCCACCACGAGGGAAATGCTGACGCCGGCCGCGAAGGAAAATGCCTATCACCCGCCACGAGGGGAAATGCTATCGCCCAACCACAGGGGAAATGCTATCGCCGGCTATAAGAAGAGAAATGCTATTATTCCCCGGACGCGAGGGAAATGCTATCGCCGGACGCGAAAGGGATAATATCTTATCGCCCACCACGAGGAAGGGAAATGCTATCGCCGGTCAAAGAAGGGAAATACTATCGCCGGCCGCGAAGGGAATGTTATCGACCCACAGAGGGACGGGAAATGCTATCGCCGGCCGCGAAGAAGGGAAATGTTATCGCCGGCCGCGAAGGGAAAATGCTATCGCCGGCCGCAAAGGGAAGAATGCTATCGCCCGCCACGAGGGAAAAATGCTATTGGCCCGCCGCGAAAGGGAAATACTATCGCCGGACGCGAAGGGATTATGCCTATCACCCACCACGAGGGGGGAGGGAAAGGGAAATGCTATTGCCGGATCAAGAAGGGAAAATGCTATCCAGCCGGCCGTGAGGGGAATGCGGATAGGACGGCCGCGAAGGAAATTCTATCGCAAGACCGCGAGGGAAATGCTATCGCCAATCGCAAGGGAATGGCTATCGCAGACCGAGAAGAGGAAATGCTATTCGCCGGCACGCAACAAGGGGAATTGCTACTACGCCGACACGATGGGGAAATGCTATTGCCCGCACGCGAAGGAAATGCTATCGCCGGCCGCGAAGGGGAAATTGCTATCGGCCGGACAAGCGAAGGGAAATGCTATCGCCGGCCGCGAAGGGAAATGTTATCGCGGCCGCGACCGCGAGGGAAATGTTATCGCCCACCACGAGGGAAATGCTATCACCGGTCAAGAAGGGAAATTGCTATCGCCGGCCAAGAAGAGAAATGCTATCGCCGGCCGCGAGGAAGGGAAATGTTATCGCCGGCCGCGAAGGGAAATTGCTATCGCCGGCCCGCAAGGGGAAATGCTATTGCCCGCACGAGGGAGGGAATTGCTATTGCCCGCCGCGAAAAGGGAAAATGCTATCGCCGGCCGCGAAGGGATATGTTATCGCCCACCACGAGGGAAATGCTATCGCGGCCGCGAAAGGGATATGATATCGCCACCACGAGAGGGAAATGCTATCGCCGGCCGGAAGGGGGGAATGCTATCGACGGCCGCGAAGGAAATTGCTATCGCAGACCGCGAGGAAATTGCTATCGCCAATCGCAAGGGAATGCTTTACCACAGAGGGAGGAAATGCCTATCGCCGGCCGCGAAGGGAAATGTTATCGCCGGCCGCGAAGGGAATGCTATAGCCGGGCCACAAAGGGAATGCTATCGCCCGCGGCGAGGGAAATGCTATTGCCCGCCGCGAAAGGAGAATACTATCGCCGCCCACCACGAGGGAAATGACTATTGCCGGTCCAAGAAGGGAAAATGCTATCACCGGCCAAAGAAGAGAAATGCTATCGCCGGCCGCAAAGGGGGAAATGCTATCGCCGGCCACGAGGGAAATGCTATCGCCGGCCGCGAAGGGAAATGCTATCGCCGGCCGCGAGGGAAGGGAATGCTATCGCCGGCGCGAAGGGAAATGCTATCGCCGGCGGCGAAGGGAAATGCTATCGACGGCCGCGAAGGGAAATGTTATCGCCGGCCGCGAAAGGGATATGCTATCGCCCATCGCGAGGAAAATGCTATCACCGGGTTCACGAGGGAAATGCTATCGCCGGCCGCGAGGGAAATGCTATCGCCAATTGCAAGGGAATTGCTATTACCCACCACGAGGGAAATGCTATCGCCGGCCGCGAGGGAAATGCTATCGCCAATCGCAAGGGAATTGCTATTACCCACCACGAGGGAAATGCTACTACCGGCCGCGAGGGAAATGCTATCGCCGGCCGCGAGGGAAATGCTATCGACGATCGCAAAGGGAAATGCTTTCGCCGGCCGCGAAGGGAAATGCTATCGCCGGCCGCGAAGGGAAATGAAATGCTATCGCCACAGAGGGTAGCGGAAGCTAACGAGAGGGCTGCAGTGCTAGTAGAAGACCAGGACATTAGCATGAAACACAGGCCGCACACGGACACATACATGTATGGCGGACGCAGCCGCAGACAAATGGAAAAAATGGATGGAACCACAGCACGAAATAATCCAGGCAGACGGAACTGCAACACAAATAATCCAGATGAGTGGCACCACGACAGCTCGGCAAAACAAAGTAAAGCAGAGTCACTAGAGTCAAGAAAACCAAACAAAAACAGAGTCAATGCTCCCACAACAGTGTTTGGGAGAGCAGGGCTTAAAAAGAGTTCCCAACAGCTGAAAGAATCAAGCCCATTAGTTCCAGCTGAGTCTGCAGCCATTTTGTTGCCAGAGGGGATTGTGGGCGATGTAGTCCCAATCGCCCACAGGCGTAAAATCCCCGTTCTGGCCGGGTTCTAAAGCCCGTACAAACCTACAAACAAATCTGAAAAGAACAAAATTGCTAAGCAATACTTTCATTCATTCACTTTCTTATCTGCTTAATCCTGAACAGGGTTGGGGGATCACCAATCCAGAGGCATAGGGCGCAATGCATAAACAACCCTAGACAGGGTGCCAATACATCATAGGGTACCTATACACACTAGGGGCACTTTAGAGACACCAATTAACCTAACACACGTCTTTGGACTGTGGGAGGAAACCAGAGCACCAGGAGTAAACCCACATGGACTCAGGAATGACATACAGACTCCACACAGAAAGGACCCAGACTGGTCCACCTGGGATCGAAGCCAGGACCTTCTCACCATGAGGCGACGATGCTACCAACCGAGCCACCATGCTGCTCTAAAAGGTAATCCATTACTGATTACTCACTACTTAACTAAAATTGTAATGGGATTACTTTACTCATTAATTCCTGGTATGTAATCTCATTACGCATGACTTTACCTTTAAGTTACATTCTAAAATCTGTACAAATATACTAGAATTAAATCCACAAAAATGTCTGAAAAGTACAAAAATGATAGACAATTTTTTTTTGTATTCGATTTTTCCAGGTACTCTGGATTCTTCCCACAAAACAAAGTCTTGCGTTAGGTCAGCGGGCATCTCTAAAGTGTCCCAGTGTGTGAGTGAGTGAGTGAGTGTGTGTGTGTGACTGTCTGCAATGGACTGGAGAACTTTCCAGGGTTGGTTTCTGCCTCAAGAAAATTTCTTGAAAAGCCCAGTGGACTTAAAGTTCATCTTGCATCATCCCCTGTCTAATAAAACCAACATCTCTAACTTTGTTAATGTAACTATGCACTAAGAGAACGTTTATTGCAGGCAGGCCAAACTTTAGCAGCTGCACTAGCACGCTAGCCTGTTGGCGATAGCAATATCAATCCCATTCCCACTCTTCCCTTCCCTAATGAGAGCCAAAAGATAAGAGACGCCAAGCAAAGTTCGCTAGCAGAAAGAAATACCGTTCAGTCGGCACACGGGACTGTAAATCAGTTTAATACGCTCTCCGATCATTTATGCGTCTAAATTTAAAAGTCATTCCCTAAACATTAGCTCGCACAAAAGACTAGCAGCTAAATGAGGCATGATTCATGAAACGGATACCTTTAATCATCGCTCTAGTCCCCAAAAAGGTCGTTTAGCATATTATATCTAAGTGAGCAGCTTATTCTGGCTTCATTACTGTTAATTAAGACCTGTCATATTAGCCTGCACAATGTGTCGGCTAAGAAGGTTGGCATCTGCCATTAATTAAAACAAGCATCAATTTACTCTGCTGGGAAGTGGAAGGTGGAGGGCAGGACAGAAATCATAAAAGTACAGCTTAATCGGAGTCTCTAAAGTGAAACTTATGCGACCGAGCTTTGGTTATGGTACAGTAATTAGTATTAGCAGTCTGTAAGCACGAAACAGAAATACAGTACTGTGCAAAAGTCTTAGCCCACCATTAGATTACAATGGTTTTAGCAATGGTATAACGACCATGTATAATTATTTCTCTGGTTGTCTTTTAACAACCAGATTTGCAACTAGAAAATACAGGACATATGACATGTAGTTATTAAAGAGCTGAAAAAAAAAGAACAGAAAAGAACAGCTTCTTATAGGCTACAGAGGCACGTATTTATTATGTTCTCCATTTTCACTTGATCAATAGCAGCTTCATCAGGATGCCCACATTGATTATTCTCCATGCTTATGACTGGGAATGGTCTTTTCAGAAGTGGTATCAGCCAGAAGAAGCAACCACTTTTTGGAAGGGGGATCAGGGTGCAGGTGAAAGGTTAAGATGGTCTCAGCAACCTTATGGGAAAATGTACTAGGGTATAATGAGGGTTAAAAACTCTTTGGTCTTACACTTAGTATGCAGCAAACCAAACCATGCTCATCATCCTGAGATCATCATACCCACAGTGAAGCATGGTGTGGTGGCAGCATCATGCAGTGGAGATGTTTATCAATCTGCAGGGACCTGAGAAAACTAGCCAGAGTTGGGAATACTTATATAAGACTCTGTGTTTAGGTCAATGTAAGTGCCAGTTCCTCTAGCTCCATGTAAAACTAAGCTGAGCTAACGTTTCTTTCCATGTGACTTTTCTGGGGTCATACTAAATCATGTCATTATATCCCCACACTTGCCACCGACTCGGCTTTTATTTGTGGCAGCCCGACGTTCCGCTGTCCTGCTCAGCCTCAGGCTTCGCTGAAGACGACGCTTTAAAGTTCAGGTCAGTTTGAGTCACTTATGAATTACAATCCAGATAAGACAAACTGCTGGTGAGAAATTGAAACGAACCTGAGCGAATTTTTGCGTCTTCCTGTCATTATTTGTGTTTGTTCTTCTCGTCTAAGCGAGGCGAACTGATTAAACTCGATGCGGAAATCTGATGCCTGGCAGCAGCTCTCACTGTCTCAGTGCCTCCAGGGACAGGCAGAAGTCACATAAAGGATTTGGCATGCTATGGACAGGCATGACGTGCAGAGAAAAGGCGCTCAGGAGCTGCTGAAATGTGACAAGAGGGAGACTGGGAGCATCGAGGCCGGCTTTCGCATTAGCATCTGTTCAGTTCGACGGGGGTAAACTAGCCCCATCGTGTCAGTGGGACGCACCAGCCAAGAGCCGTGAGGGAGGGGTGCAGGGGGTTGCAGAGTGGACAGAGAGTAGGAAGTATGCAGGAACAGAGGAAGAAATGATGAACACATGACTTCATACAGAGGTCCTAAGTTTGCCTATAAGAGCTTATAGCTTATAGAGCACATATACCATTTTTTCCGGGGGGTATCATGTGATGGTATCGGGTTATACCCAAATATTACTGGACTCATATGGCTTGCCAATGAAATAAAAAGTCAAAGGAAATGTAAGGAACACAATGCATGTTTTTAGTTACAGTGGTGCTTGAAAGTTTGTGAACCCTTTAGAATTGTCTATATTTCTGCATAAATATGACCTAAAACATCATGTCAGATTTTCACAAAGTCCTTAAAAGTAGATTAAAGAGGAAACCCAGTTACAAAATGAGACAAAAATATTATACTTGGTCATTTATTTATTGAGGAAAATTGATCCAATATTACATATTAGTGAGTGGCAAAAAGTATGTGACCCTCTAGGATTAGCAGTTAGTTTGAGGTGAAATTGAAGCGTCAGGTGTTTTCAATACAATGGGGATGCCAATCAGGTGGTGTGAGTGGGAGTGTGGGATCTATTAAAGTCTGCTCTTCACAACACACGTTTGTGGAAGTGTATCATTGGCACGAGCAAAGAAAATTTCTGAGGACCTCAGAAAAAAGAGTTGTTGATGACTCATCAGACTGGAAAAAGGTTACAAAAACCATCTCTAAAGAGTTTGGACTCAACCAATCCACAGTTCAGACAGATTGTGTACAAATGCAGGAAGGAAATTAAAGACCATTGTTACCTCCCCAGGAGTGGTTCGACCAACAAAGATCACTCCAAGAGCAAGGCGTGTGTAATAGGTGGGCTTAATGTTAATGTCATGAGTCCCCCCCCCCCCCACCATCAGAAGAACATTCTGAACCCCCAAACAATTGGTGTGCATGGCAGGTTGGGTTGCAAGGAGAGAAAGCCACTGCTCTCCCAAAAAGAACATTGCTGCTTGTTCTGTAGATTTGCCGAAGAATCACGTGGATGAGCCAGATAGAAACTTAATGGAAGAAAAGCCGTTTATATTTGGAGAAAGGGAACGCACTGCATTCCAGCATAAGGAACCTTATCCCCATTGTGAAACCATGGTGGTGGTAGTATCATGGTTTGGGCCTTATGTTTTGCTCACATCTGGGCAGGGACAGCTTGCCATCATTGATGGAACAATGTGAATTTTGAATGATATCAGAGGAATTCTAAAGGGAAAATGTCAAGGACATCTGTCCATGAAACTGAATCTCAAGAGAAGGTGGGTCATGCAGCAAGACAACGACCTCTAAGCACCACAAGCCGTTCTACCAAAGAATGGTTTAAAAAAAGGAAGAATAAAGTCATGTTTTGAGATGGCCAAGCCAAAGTCCTGACCTTGATCCAATGGAATGTTGTGGAAGGACCTGAAGGGAGCAGCTAATGTGAGGAAAACCCACCAACATCCCAGAGCTGAAGCTGTTCTGTACGGAGGAATGGATTAAAATTCCTCCAAGACGGTGTGCAGGACTTGATCAACAGCTACAGGAGGAAACGTTTAGTAGCAGTTATTGCTGCACATGGGGGGTCCACACAGATACTGAAAAGCAAAGGTTTCACATACTTTGCCATTCACTAATATGTTAATATTTTCCATTACCGTCCCAAAACTTTTTCTAATTTGAGGTTGTATTTATTACATGAGATGCATATCGACTCTGAAGTGGCATCAACCAATAAAGAGCTGCTCATTAAAACGGCTTTCTGTCTAAATCTTGCTTGCCCATTGCTGATGATATTCTGAAGGCTTTTTGGTTATGTGAGTCTTATTAACCAAAATGACATGGAAATCTGGCCAATCAGATGTATGATTTTCGCTAAGGGAGCTGCATGTGCCCATAGCGTCTACCCTTCTTGGCATTACTAAAAGAAGGTGCTACGTATTCGCCATTCATAAAAAAAATCTGTGCGCATTTCCGTTGGGGGGGCGGGTGGTGCAGGACGGGTATGCACTGCACGCGCCAATGGAGGAATGGGAGAATCTTGGGTATGACCCAACTAACCAAACTCACAGACGTGACTTTTCTCTTGTTGGTGGGATGGTGCTCATAAGAGTACACAGTTTGTGGAATGTAAATAGTCCTGGGAAAAACTGAGTGTAGGGGTCATTATGAACCAAGCTGTGGATCAATTCAAATGATTGCATTTCATGTCCCGTTTTTGGGACGTGAGTGGGGGTGGTTGGTTTGGAAATTGCACTGAAAATAGTTTTATTTAAAATGCTTTGGAAACGGGTGTTCGGCACTTTTAAAAACCTTGCTTTGGATGCTTAGTTTTGCTGGGCTCACTTATGCTTGCATACTTGTGGTTCTCGAAATTGGCTTTAAACTGAACATCTTATTACATAATATTCTGTTCTATACAGCTAAACCAGGACTGAGAACTTTCATTCGGTCGTCCGATCTCAACCCAGAGGAGAAGGGGGTAATTCTGGAGAACAGGTTGTGCGTAGTTAGTTCCTCTGGAGGTTTCTTCATCTTCCTTCCTTTGGCTGCTCATTTGGCGTCTAGACAGCGTCTTTAGGAAAGCTGTTTCGTGACAAACCGTCCACTGATAAAAGTGGCTATATAATTAAAAAATTGAATCGAACCGCTTTGATGCGACGTGCACGGACGCTCGCTGGTTGCATGCTAATAAAGAAGCCTGCTATTGCCTGTCTGCATTTCTGAGACTCGGTCAACAGTTTAAAACATGAAACTCTCCATGGCGATTGGCAATCACAAACATTTCAACACAGCCCACGTGTCAGACAGGTAAGGGTACACTGCCATTAAAAAACCTACACAGGTGATTTACTCTGAACGCGAAATGCTTAGTAAATGAAAACGGAGCTTCTAAAGCAGCCTGCTTAAACCGAATCCGAGAAAAAGAAAACACAGCCGAGAACCGGTTTTTGCAATACAAAAAACAATAATGCTTGCTGTTTGGTCAGCAGTGAAGACCGAAACCAGGCCAGATTGAAAAAAGGAGGGGAACTTTAACTCCCTGTGTGTTCATTATTAAACTCCAATCAGAGCGAAAATCACTCAATTGCAGTGGGAGCTTTCCCTTCTGTAAATGACAGTGTTTGATATTCATTGGTTTGTGTGGCTGTCTGTAGGTGAAGCGGTAGGTGAGGCGCACCGCACAAATGTTACAATCCTGGAAGGATGATTTTTTTTACAAACCAGCCCATCTAAAAAAATTCAGTGAGCCCACAATAAACAGACTCTAACAACCAATGTCTGTGGTCCCGTGTGAGGGGGGGGGGAAAGGGCCGGAAATCACTTTTGCAACAACCTCTGCGATGTTGAAAACAGGGATCTCTGAAGACTGGCAGCCGGCCTGATGAAAATTACCACATGGTCGGGACCAAATGTATTTTTGATCTCCTGCACTTTACACAGAGAAAAAATCATAGGCAAATATATTATCTCTATTTATTTATATATATATATATAGTTTCAAAATTAAATACAATAAAAAAAATCCACCACTCTAAGGCAATTATATGCATTAATGGAGTTACCCTTTACATACTTAAACACTACGTGCAGGGGGTGCAGGGGGGTCTATAAAAGTGTGCCCACTGTAAAAACACTGTTAATAGGTGCACGGGTTTGTGGCGGTCACACACGAGGCTCATGCCGGAATTAATGAGGATTAACCCTGGGCTCTTTTGGCTTGATGTGAATCTGAAAAACAGCCTGCCTGTCATACATTGGTTGGTGAGTAGTAAAAAACATTAAAATGGGACTGCTTTTTTAGACTCCCCTGATTACACAGATATAATATTAAAAAAAATAATCAGGATGAAAGGCGGCACAGCGGGTAGGCCGTTAAACACATTCCAAAAAGTTGGGACGGGGGCATTTGGTCTAGAACATGATTGAAAAAAATAAATATAATTAATACTAACATAGAGGGTGCATTTCCTGAAGAAAATTGCGAGTGTGGTTGCCCTCTGCATTGGCCCCATGGGCATCACATATAACCTCAGATTTCCACCTTGAGACCAAGCCTGCCGAATTTCGTGGCCGTAGATCGAAACTGTCTGAGTTACGTCAGTTGCCACCCAGGGGGCCACAGTGCCCACCCGGGGGGTCCCCATAAGGGAACCCATGGGCTCACATATTCACCTCGATTGCAATTCAGGACCAAAGCTTGACGAATTCTGCCGTTAGTAGATCGAAACTGACTTGAGTTACAGTCATTGGCCCCACCCGGGGCACCAGCCCACCGGGGTCCTATGGGACACATGGGCATCAATATTCACCTCAGATTGCACCCGGGACCAAGCTTGCGAATTTCGTGGCCGGTTAGGTCGCAAAACTGTCCGAGTCTAGTCATTGGCCTACCCAGGGGCCCCAGTGCCCCCCGGGGTTCCTCATGGGAACTAATGGGAATCACATATTCACATCAGATTGCACCCGGATTGATCAACGCTTGTCAAATTTGTGGCTGTAGGTCGAAAAACTTCTGAGTTTAGTTACAGTCATTGGCCCACCCAGGGCCCTGTGCCCACCCGGGGTTCCTCATGGGCCCCATGGGCATGACATATACCTCAGATTGCACACCCGGGATCAAGCTTGTACATTCGTGGCTGTAGGTCGAAAACTGTCTGAGTTACAGTCATTGGCCCACCAGGGGCCACAGTGCCCACCAGGGGTCCTATGGGACTCATGGGCATCACATATCCACCTAAGATTGCACCCGAGGGATCAAGTTGTCAAATTTTGTGGCTGGAGGTCGAAAAAACTGACTGAGTTACAGTCATTGGCCCCCCCAGGGCCCCAGTGCCCCACCCGGGGGGGTCTGATAGGGGCCCCATGGGATCACATATCAGCTCAGATTGCACCTGGGACAAGCTTGCGAATTTCGGGCCGTCTTAGGTTGAAACGATGAGTACAGTCATTGGCCCAGCCAGGGGGCTTCAGTGCCCCGGGGGTCCATAGGGTTTGCCCACTGGGCTCACGTGTCACCTCAAGATTGCACCCGGGACCAAGCTCTTGCCGAATTTCGTGACCGTAGGTTTTGAAAGGAATGAGTACAGTAAATTGGACCACCCAGGGGACCCAGTGCCCACCCGAGGTCCAGAGGGTCCAATGGGCATGGCAATCACATTATCACCGCAGATTTGCACCCGGGACCAAGCTTGCCGAAAATTCGTGCGTAGAGTCAAAAACTGGAATGAGTTACAGTCATTGGGCCCACCCAGGGGCCCAGTGCCCAAAAAGGGTCCATAGGGGACCCCAATTGGCATCCACATATCACCTCGGATGGCACCTGGGACCAAAGCTTGCTGAATTTGTGGCAGTTTAGGCGGAAAAAACTGTCTGAGTTAAGTCATTGGCCCAACCAGGGGCCCAGTGCCACCGGGGTCTATAGGGGCCCCATGGGGCATCACATATCACCTCAGCTTGCACCCGCGGACCAAAGCTTGCCAATTTCGGGCCGTATAGGTCGAAAAACGTGTGAAGTTGCCAGTCATTGGGCCCACCCCCCCTAGTGGCCCCAGTGCCCACCCGGGGTCCATAGGGGCCCCATGGCATCACATTCTCCTCAGATTTGCAACCGGGACAAAGCTTGACCGAATTAATTGCCGTAGGTCAAAAAAATGACTGAGTTACAGTCATTGGCACAAACAGGGTAAAAAGGGAAACAAAACAAGGGTAATAGGGGCACCCAAACGATGGGCATCACATAATAACCTCAGATTGCAACCAGGGACCAAGCTTGCCGAATTCCGTTGGCCGTAGGTCAAAAACTGACTGAGTTACGTATGGCCCACCCAGGGTTCCAACAGGGGCCCCCCAGGGGTCCACAGGGCCCCACCCAGGGTCCATAGGGGACCAATGGGCATCACATATCACTTCAGATGCACCCGGGAACCAAGCTGCCAAATTTCGTGGCCGTAGGTCGAAAAAAACTGGACTGAGTTACAGTTCATTGGCCCACCCAGGGTCCACAGGGCCCACCCGGGGTCCATAGGGGCCCAAGGGGCTTCACATATAACCTCAGATTGCACCGGGACCAAGCTGCCGAAGTCGTGGCCGAAGTCGACAACTGACTGAGTTACAGTCATTGGCCCACCCAGGGTTCCACAGGGCCCACCCGGGGTCCATAGGGCCAATGGGCATCACATAATCACCTCAGATGCACCCGGGACCAGCTTGCCAATTTCGTGGCGTAGGTCAAAAACGATGAGTTACAGTTCAATGGCCCACCCAGGGTCCAATGGGCCACACCCGGGGTCCATAGGGGCCCAATGGGCATCACATATCACCTCAGATTGCAGCGGGACCAGCATGCTGAATTTCGTGGCCGTAGGTCGAAAAGGACTGAGTTACAGTCAATTGGCCCACAAAGGGTCCACAGGGCCCACCCGGGGGTCCTGGGGCCCAATGGGGCATCACATATCCACCTCAGATTGCAACCCGGGGGACCAAGCTTTTTGCGAATGTCGTGGCCGTAGGTCGACAACTGACTGGGTACAATCATTGGGACCATTTTTCTTCTATATGGGTCACACAGGGGCCCCACCCGGGGGTCCATAGGGCCCAATGGGCATCCACATATCACCCTCAGATTGCACCCGGTGGGACCAAGCTTGCCACATTTCGTGGCCGTAGTCAAAAACTGCGGAGTTTCGGTCATTGGCCCACAGGGTCCACGGGCCCACACGGGGTTCCATGGGGCCCAATGGGCATCACATATCACCTCAGATTGCACCCGGGCCAAGCATGCTGAAATTTTGTGGCCGGTAGTCGAAAACTGACTGAGTACAGTTTCAATTGGCCCACCAGGGTCCACAGTGGGCCACCCGGGGGTCCAAGGGGACCAATGGGCAATCACATATCACCTAATGCACCTGGGACCAAGCATGCTGAATTTCGTGGCCGTAGGTCGAAGGAATCGAAAAACTGACTGAGTTTACAGTCAGTGGCCCACACGGGTTCAACAGGGCCCACCAGGGGGGGGGGGTCTCCATAGGGGCCAATGGGCATCACATATCCCCTCAGAGTGCACCGGGACAAGCTTTTGACGAATGTTTCCGTTGGCCGTAGGTCGAAAAACTGACTGAGTTACAGTCATTGGCCCACCCAGGGTCAACAGGGACCACCCGGGGCCATAGGCCCAATGGATAAATATCACCTCAGATTGCACCCGGGGACCAAGCTTGCCGAATTTCGTGGCCGTAGGTCGAAAAACTGAGAGTGACAGGCATTGGGGGGGGCCCACCCAGGGGCCCCAGTGACCACCCGAAGGTTCCAGAGGGTCCAATGGGCATCACCAACATCACCTCAGATTGCACCCGGACCAGCTTGCCGAATTTCGTGGCCGTACGTCGAAAAAAACTGACGGAGTTATGATTCATTACTTTTGGCCATTCATTCCTATGGGAAAAAAATTCGGACTTTGCGGGGGCCCCTGCGGGGCCCCCCAAAGTGCCGACCGGGGGGCCCTATACAAGCACACATTCCCGACAGACCCAACGCCATGACGCTGGAACGGGAGGTCGATATCTCGAAAAGCTGCGGCAGTTGAAACGGCCGAAAATGCTGGAATAATAATAATAATTAATAAACGGAAATAATAATACTTTCGATTTCAATAGTGTGGTTGCCTATATAGGCAACCCCACTAATGATTTGTGATGTCAAACAGATGACTGTTATCAGGAAGAAAAATTCCATTCACTGTCATGGTATGGGGGTCTTGTCAGGGCCCTTGGTAAAGGTCATTTAGCACTTCTGTGAGTGCAAGCATTAATGCAGAAAAGTACACTGAGTATTAGTTAGATCAAAAAAAGTTGCCTTCAAGACGACATCTTTTAACAGGGACGTATCCAGGCATTTTCAACAAGGCCGAATCAGGAAAAGTTAGGACTGAAAATATGTTAAATCCCCTTCCCAGTCTTTCTTTGAGGAACATTGCTTTACACATTTCAATAATTTTCTCATAAAATCTGTGATAACACTGGAGATCCTGTCCACTTCACGACTCAAAAGACTCAGCCTTTTCTTGGATCAAATCACATCATTCATTTAATTATTTTTCTCATTACTAGCGAAAAAATGTTTTGGGAATGTGTTGCAGGCCTGAGAGTCAGGTATGGCTGTTTATGAACAAATTGATGAAAAGGACGGTTTTGACCAGACAAAACACTGAAACAACTTGGGGTCATAAGGTCTGTAATGAATAAAAGTAAAGTAATTGTAAGAAGGAAAACCCACACAATATTTCCATACTGTCCCAAACTATTTCTGATTGGGGTTTGTAGATCTGCACTGAGCGAGAGCATGATAACGATGAAAACGTACCTCATATTGACTAAGACGAGTTGCCTAGAACTTGACGAGTGCCAAGATAATTTCTTTCTCATCAAAAATGCTTCGAGACAAGGAAACCGAATTCTAGAATTTAGAAGCTTTACAGCAGCAAGATGAAGGAAGGTTATATACCTGAAATCTGTTTTATTGTACTATATCCATCAGTCACTCGACCTGCTTATCCAATTCATGGTTACCGGTGACCTAAAAAAAACATCTCCAGAGAGCCGGTCACTGGGCTACGAGGCGGTGACAGTGCTATCCACCCTAATTGTTATAAAGTTTCCTCTCCATATAATATTTATAAACACAACACATTTCTGAGGTAGCTCTTGTGAGTCCGAGACAAGAGCCAGCTGCTGGAAAACCGCGGTTCCTGAGGGCCGGGTTCAAACCCAAGGTGTTTGGTGCAGATACGAAAGGCCGCACTGGAATGGAGCCCTGACCAGAGGAAATCGGGATTGGCCGGGAATAAGCTGGTTAGGGACGGATGCTGTAGATTATTGATTTTACGTTTTTCAGATGAATCATATCAAAACATTTGTAAATTGTTTTTTTTTTTTACGTGTATTTTATTTTCTGTCTGCTACAGTGCTGTGAAATGTGTGCCTTAGTGGTTAGAGGTTACCTCTAAGATCAGGCTTGATCTTGGTGATATTTGTATGTCGAGTCCTAAGGAGGGTAGACTGTGTTTACTTACTCCATTTGTGCGCAGACTGCTGACTTGTGGATTGGAGTCAACTCTTTAGAGATGGCTTTGCATTTTTCCCAGATTTTTCTGAGGTCCTCCGAAATCTCCTTTGCACGTGCCGTGATTACATTTATACAAACGTCTGGTGAAGATCAGAATTTGATCGATCCCGTTCTTTAGAATAGAGCACGGTCATTCCACTCAACATCCATTGAATTGAATCTTCATGACTTTAATTTCACCTTCAAAGAATGCTCATCCTAGATAGAAATTACAGATACTTTTGCCACTCGATGATATGTATAATATTGGATTATTTCCTTAATAAATAAAATGACCAAGTATAATATCTTATATCCATTTGTTGAATTTGGTTCTCCGTACCTATTTGTAGGAACTTGTTTGGAAAATCCTGATGATGTTTGCGGTCGTATTTATTGCAGAAACAGAGGCAAGTAAAAGGTTGGAATTAAATGAGCTGAGGATGCCAAATCAAGGGGCGATTTTTTAAGGTATTAAAATTCAAAATAATTCTACTAAAAAGACGCTGGATTGGATGTCATACCTGATATTCCAGTCACATCTCCCTCACTGAGTGCTATTTTCTGCTTTTATTACATCAAAATAAGCTGCTTTTCCCCTATCAGTTATTTATGTATTACCTACGCTGTTGTGTTTTGAAAAATGGTTTTAGGCTACGGTTTGTTGGGAATAAAAAAATATCCACCCTTGAGTCCTGCTTGCGGCTGAAATGATCTGCTTTGACAAATTAGCAGCTCTTTTTCCCCCCCGTCCGAATGCGCTTGTCACTCAGCATTAGCTCGTCTCATTAATGACAATGGGAAAGTTTATCTTAGCCACACATTTAAAATCATCCTCTGCTTACAATGGGGCTCAAAATTCTGCCACAAAATGGGAGGCGGATCTACTTACACGGGCGCCCTTTTTTGAAGTAGTGTTACTCTTTACGCCCTCGGCCACAAACAATCTTTTCACCACAATAAAGTACATTCTTCGGTGATCAATACGCGTTATCTGTGCTCTGCTACGTCTCTATGAAGCCCGGCTGAATGGCTACCTGTGAGGCAGAAGGCCGCGGAGATGGGATCTATACGCCAGTCAAAAACCCTTCTGTTTCTGTAATGGCATGGGCTTTAATTAAACTCTGGTAAATAGTGTTGTGCAAACATAATGAAGGAGACCTCAAGGGTGTTTTTCTTTACACTTGAAGGAATGAGAAAAGTGTGAATGATCATTATTTCTGCTATGCTGTAATGGAAGGACAGAAACAGACTGATTATAGAGATTATTACAATGCAGAACAGACTTAATATTGTGCAACAGAAACAAAGTATTTAACTTCAACTGAAGCTTTATTCAAGCTATACCTTTCTACCGCGTCTCTATCTTATATGGGTTTAGCACAGGCAATTTCATACAGCATGTTACAATTTGTTATCGAAATCTAAGAGCACTTGGGTGGTTCATGAATACACGCTTTCTTAAAGGTGTTTGTAATCTAAAATTAAAATCTCTACAAACTGTCCTAAAATATTTATACAGTATATATAATATTGAGCAAAGTATTAGGCCACCAATAGATTTGTAGCTTTTGTCACTCGAAAATCCTCTTTTCCATGAACCGTCATTCCAATCTTTGTGAGCTTTAGCATATCTTAGCCTTTTCCACCCTGTTCCCCTTGCATAAAAGTGGTTTCTGGGCTGGTATCCTTCCAAAACGTCCATTCCTGATCAAGCTTCCTCGAACTGTAAAAGGGTCAATTTGGGATCCTGATGAAGTTGCCAGATGCTGTTGTGTAAGGTGTAAGGGGGGGGAAATAGTAAACTTGCCACTGTAGCCTTCATTTTTCCAGAGCTGAGTTCAGACGTTACATGAAGAGCACGGTTCTAAACTACTAGACTGGAAGGTTCACTCCCACAGATGCCACTGTTGGGCCCTTCAATCATTTTCTTAGATTGGAACTTGTAAGATGATCTGAAAAGGAGCTGAATGGTGTAAATGTAAATTGTGAGGTTCTGTGGCTTCAGCAGGTTGTGTTTGTCTATAATTAGTTAGTGTATATTATGGCGTGTATGGTTCCTACATGTATATTATATTCTAATAACCAAACGTGCCACTTCTGTTAAAGCAAGGATGAGTTAACTTTCTCTTTCCTACTACCTACTCATAATGCACCTAATTAAATCCCTCCAGCTACGACGGTTATTAGAATCAGTCACGTTGTGATTCAAACTCACACCCATCCAAACCCTTTGCCAGTCAGGCTGACTAATTTGTAAACATTCCAGCGAGATGATGCTATCGCTGCTCCGCGGCTAACTCGCAGATCAGCCAAACGCCAAATCTCTTGCTCAACAAAAACAGGCCTCGGATGGGACGCGAGCTGTGGGAAAGTTGTTTTTAAGAGGAATGCCAGTGGAGACAAAGCAGGAATGGCTTCTGGCTACGGCGCTCTATGGGTCCGGATCAAAACGCCACCTCTGGACTTCCCCCCTCTGAATACGGAGTGGAGCGCGAACATGGATTAGCAGTCAAAATAATATCTAACCCTCTTTCAGACATGTTTATCCAATATAGTAGTAGTTATGCCACATCTTTGACTGTCTGTAGTCCATTGTTACGTATAATGTTCTATTTAATGGAAATATACTGGATTGCATCGTTAAATGGAAATAGGAGACTCACCAAATCCTCTATAGCTCAGTTTAAGCTCAGTTTTCTTTAAAATAATTGACGAATGTGTGTCTTATATGGCATGTATATGCAAATATAACTGATATCCTGAACTATCAGCTAATTGCAAAGCTGCCATTTGTGGACCCTTGAACAATTAAACCCACAAATAGCTGGACTCCATCTTGTAAAACTGTATTAATCACTCACTCTTGTCACTCTGGTTTAGGGCATTTGCTTAGCACTCTACATGATGGTCATGTCCACTTCTTTTTATTTCCAAAATCAACAATACATGTCATTTGAGCAGCGGTGCATCGGACTGCAGATGATAATGTAACTGCGTACATTTACTATGCATTACATTTGTATATTTCCATTCCCTTTCCCCATCCTCATGTCTCTTCTGATCTTCCTCCCCCTCAGCCTCGTCTCTCTCCTGACTGGCTCTCCCGCTCTACGCTCTAGCAGCCTGGCAGGCCAATGCCAACATGTTTCAGGTTATATCGGAACCAATCGGAGCAAGGTTGGCATGACAGCACCTGACAAAACAGCTCAGAGAGGAGCCCTATCCAGGTGATAAGAACCTGACCTGGCGAGCCTCTATCCCGTGGGCGGAGCTTCTGACAGGATGAGTTGCAGCCAATTTGCTCTGGATTATGCTAAATTCAATGAGGCTTATTTCGATGCTTTGTAATTATACAGTACCAGGTATTTAATGAGCTGTCTGACAGATGGAATGCTACACACCTACTGCAAAAATTCCACACATCTTAATTGACACCAGTCATGACCTTAAGGAGCTCACGGTGTCTGAGATGACCCTCGAACCCGTCTCAGTAAGTACGGCTTATTATTCTGGCCGACAGCTCTGCATCCTCAGGTTCATCTTCTGAAGCAGAACACTTTGTAGCATGAAAGACAAGGAAGAGCCCATAATCCCTGAGAGCACACGGCTTCTGATGGAGGCTGAGGTTAATACTGCTAATACTGTCCTGAGGGTAACGCCTGTACGGGCCTAATGACTACACATCAACCTGCAGCTGAACTCTGCTAGACTGCCACAAATATGCTCAAACACGAGCATCACGCCAGTGGTATCTGCGCAGGTCACGAGAATGGCAGCCGTGGTTTCCAGGTGAATGCGCAGACAGATGGAGCCGGCTCCGAACTAGAGGCTATGGATGGATGCTCTGGGTTCTTCACTTCTTTTTCTACCCTTTACCCAGTTCAGCCATCTTCCAAGAATTCTGTTTGTTAATGGTTGAAAGACCTTTACTCAGAAAACGTCCAGACTTGAACAAGTCGGGACCCAAATTAAAAACCAAATGTTACAGGGTGTGATCTTCCAACCACGATGCAAGTAATCCAGTGCAGGTGGTGATAATGACAATCACTAAGAAGGAGTTGTTATAACTGACTGAGACTTTATATGTGTGAATGTAATCCTGATAAGTGATTACAATATTAGAGCGAAAGGATAAGTTTATTGGGGAGAACTGTACAATTGAAAGGAGGCTCTAGTTACCCTGTTAGACCACCTCTAGCCTGGATACAAGATAAGATACGGTTGGGCATGAAGGTGAACAGATTCTATATGGTATCCTGCGGCGCATTTCCCCACAGATGCACCTAGGCCTGTAGATCCTCATCAACCGGCAATTGGGACAGTGTGTCACGCCACAGCAAAGGCAGGATTAAAGCGTTCACCACGAGGCCTCCAAACAGAACCTGGATTCCCCACCAAATGGCGATACGGTTCCAGTACATAGCACTCCAGGTTTCTCGTTCACAACACCACTGCAAATGAAGCTGACAGTGTCTGCTTGTCAATGACACAACACATAATGGGTGCTGTGACAACGTGTCCTTCTGCTAAGCTCCTGGAAATGGTCCGGGCAGAGACAGGGGTGTATAGTGAAGGAACCACCTGTATCTGGATGTTGGACAACGAAACTGTAGGATTTGCTCGTGCTTGTCATTGGATCAAATGATCCTCTCTACTGTTGGCCTGTCTGGGCCGTCCAGAACATGTTTACCCCCTCACAGAACCCCTGCTCCGAACACCTCCTAACAACTAGGTCAGAACAGCCCAGATGGTGGGCAATTTGTCAAAAGGACCATCCTGGTTCTCTAAAGTCCAATGATGCGCCTGATCTCAGTCTGTCAACTGGATGACATGTCGAGTGCATCGTAGAGGCATGTCTAGCAGTCAGCAATCTTTCACCAATAGGTACACTACCCGAAAGTAACCTCTACTTTTCTGAGAGCCTTTCTATAGACAGCAGGGAAGCATTGTTAAGCCCTCTTGTGGCAAGACCCAGTGACTAATCAGACCACACCTGTAATCATTTCATATTTGCTGACATTTCTATCTGGGTGCTTTATTTTTTTTGTCAGTGAGTATACATGTTACTAAATGTATTTAAAGTAAAAAAGTCAATGTATTTCCTTAAAAAGCCATTCTAACTCAGTTTTTTGAAGCAGGATGTCAAGCAATGTCATTTAATGAGGGTAACAAAGTACGGATACTTACATAATACTTAAGCGCACTACCAAAGTACTTGTGCTTCATTACTTATCTCTAACGCTAATGCTAGGCACCTTGTTTTCGTAATCACCATGACTGTGTTTCTCCTGAGTGACAGCGTATAGCGCGCTAAAGCAAACCCTAATTAAAAGTGTTTAAAGCAGCTACAGAGCGAATGACTGACGCAGCAGTTCCATGGAAGAACCTTCAGGCCAGATCCCACAAGAATTCAGCAATTAGCACTGAGGTTGCCTTGAGCAGAAAAAAGCCTCCAACTGACCTCCCTCACATACTGGACCTGCCAATCTGGTGTCACATCACGTTCAAGAACTAATGAAGTCTAACATGACTCAGTGTGTATTCACCGCTACAGCAACACAGGCACGTCATCACACTGTAAGGGTTTAGTGTTTAGGGTTCAGTTACTATTATGAGTTTAAGTTTCACAGCCATCAGATTTTAAAATTGCTGCTCATTACTGAGGAAATCAACTCTGAAAAACATTGATATAAATATTATATTATTATATATTTAAGCAATAATACACAAAAGGGAGGGCTTTCACATGAGATATTGGCTGCAGCCGAAGATCAGAACACCCGTGCCAATATCTCACGTTATAGCACGACCTGGAGTGTATTATTGTGATTATACCACAGTTCCGTTAGCGGCATTTATTGTTAGATTTTAAGATAAAGAGGACAGAAAAACAATTTGTTTATCAGCCTTCCTGAGGTAAAATAGCTCCATTCCTATCGTTCCCCCGCGGCTAAGCCCTTCAGTCATTAAAGTCGAGGAACAGAATGACCAATAACTTTATTATACAGACAATAAACACACATATATCAATTGGTAAGTTTTAATTTATAAAAAGAAAGTTTATTTACATTCAGCAAATAAAATGGGTGGGGTTTATAAGGCAGGCTGTTACAGATCCACTGTTCTACTGACTGAGGCAGATCGGAGTGAGATCCCGATGTTAGACCCAAAGTCTAGGATCCCGTTTGATTAGTGATTATAAATCTTATGATGAAGCTCTTAATGTTAATCTGATCAGTCAGGAAATGTAAGGGCAGAGCTACAGAGCATCAGCAGCTTCTCTGGGTTAGAGCTGGACTTACAGATAACAAACCTGTCAGAGGAACGAAGCTCCGATCAGCCGCGGATGGTGTTTAATGAAAGACAAGTTAGTGTCATTGGTGTTTCTAAAGTGCCCTTAGTGTGTGAGTGTGTGTTCTTTACGATGGGTTGGCTCCCTGTCTTGTGCCCTGTGCCACCAGCTAGGCACTGGCATTCCTGAGACCTTGACCAGGATGAAGCGAGAAGAAAATGAATGAATGAATGAATGATTTTAACACTATCAATATTAATCAGTGTACAACAACAATTCATTTCTACTTTTATTGAAGGCGTTTTACAATTTATTATTGATTTAGTGTTAAAATTTCCCCTTTAGTGAGCAACGTCCTGTAGATACCTTTATAAGCAAAAAATTGTCTGTAAATGGCATTGTGCCGACATGGACCCCAAAATCTACGCAAAACCATGACTCATGTCCTCACAGTATAACTACTCAATATTCCAAAGAGCATCTTGTGATGTTACTGAATGCCTGATCTTCTCTGTCTTCAAGTGCCCCCATAAATGCGCGATAGGGTTTTGGTCAGGTGACTGTGGAGGAAAGTCCATGACAGTCAAAAGCCCTTGATTTTCTTTGGTCTTCCAATAGTTTCTGCAAAGTTTTGAGGTGTGTTTTGGATCATTGTCCTGCTGCATTACGAGTTATTTTCCATCAAGATACAAACATGCATCTCTAGTGCTCTCCGGATTTTGGTCCACACTCTGCACAGACTAACCTTCACATTAAAACCACTGGCTGTCAGGATGCTAGAACATGATATATTGGCACTGGTGTACTGCGGTCATAGGCATGAACTTAGGCAAACATAGACAGAACCAACAAAGCTAACTACATTAAAAGTGCAGGACGTTTGATTTACTGTACTGACTTCATTTCTCTGCCTTTCCAGTGCATCCAAATCCAAAAAGCTTTTCTAAAGGAAGTTCAAACCCTACCTTTTCCTCGCATAACCACTGGCATCGCTTTTTAAAAACATACGCCTGGACACGTGAGCATCCTGGGTGCAGAATGATCAGAGAATCACAGGCGATGGGTCAGACCGGAGACCTTAATGCCCCTGATTGTGGGCCCAGAGCTGTTTTTTTGTGAGCGCTCAGGAACGCCGCGGCTTTGGCTGGAGGGAGATTAGCGGACTCGGCGTCCGGTCCTTCGCCTCTCCCCATGCCTGCAGGCCCTTTGAAGTGACTCCATCATACCTGGCATTGCAGCAGTGAGAACCAGCGCGCTGTCAGCTCGAATCAGCAAGCCCGTCGCTACACTTTGAACCCGTGCTCACACTAATTGGCCCAATTGAGGATTATGCCCTCAGATTCGGACAATCATTTAGTCAAATGGGCCTCTTTATCTCTCGCTCATTAAGATTCCTGCACTCTTTATTGTACAGGATGGGATTAGAAAGTTCTTTCTAGCATATCTGTGCTGTAAGCATGGAAGAGAATTTCTGTCGGTATTTTCATAAAGAAGATGAGATCAGCGGCTTGTATGCTAATATAAACGTACTATGACATCACTATTAAAACCCTTAAATGACATATATGCCACGCTCAGTAGGCGTACACAGCTTTTCTGTGCGACAGTGCCAACACAAAATATAACATTTACACCATTAAAAGGCAGAAATAATTTCATAACTGACTGGACATTGATTGTTCAGATGTTATGTTCAAACATCTGATTTACTGCTCATTAACAGGTTGTTCTTTTTAATGTGGCCTGTATCCAATGCTAGTCTGGACAGGTCATGCACGTGAACTAAACCGCATGCTCAGAAGAACACAGAGCCCCCTGACACACCCCCCCAGAGGGTTCTTCAAAACACCTGATATTATAACTTCCCTTCCATAAAAAACGTCCCAAAGCATAACTTGACAGAGTCGGTGGCTTGCATTTGAGTTTTTGAACTGTTTGTTTTGAACGCTTTAATTTTGCCCTTCATTTGATGTTCCAAGACAACACTGAGGATCCTCCTTCTATCAACGAGGAACCCCCTTCTATAGCTAAGAAATCCTCTTCTGTCAATGAGGTACCCCCTTTTTTCACAGGGGAATCCCTTTCTATCAACAGGGAACCTACCATGACTGAGGAACCCCCTTCTATCACAGAGGAATCCCTTCTATTACCAATGAAACTCTTTTTATCACAGAGAAATCTGCTTTTATCACA
>JAJAGP010004465.1:0-49354 GCA_025084515.1 Ancistrus triradiatus | reverse complement strand
CAATCCACAGTCAGACAGATTGTGTGCAAATGGAGCAAATTCAAGACCATTGTTACCCTCCCCAGGAGTGGTCAACCAACAAAGATCACTAAGAGCAAGGAGTGTAATAGTTGGTGAGGTCACAAAGGACCCCAGGGTAACTTCTAAGCAACTGAAGGCCTCTCTCACATTGGCTAATGTTAATGTTCATGAGTCCAACCAGCAGAAGAACACTGAACAACAATGGTGTGCATGGCAGAGTTGCAAGGAGAAAGCCACTGCTCTCCAAAAAGAACATTGCTGCTCATCTGCAGTTTGCCAAAGATCACATGGACAAGCCAGAAGGCTATTGGAAGAATGTTTTGTGGACAGATGAGACCAAAATAGAACTTTGAAAAGAAAAGCGTTATGTTTCTACAAAGGAAACACTGCATTCCAGCATAAGAACCTTATCCCATCTGTGAAACATGGTGGTGGTAGTATCATGGTTTGGGCCTGTTTTGCTGCATCTGGGCCAAAACATTTCGTTTCTCTTTCCACCGACTGAGAGTGTCACCTGATGTTAGCCACCTACGCAAGGCTATGCTAGCTCCAAGCAGCAGCAACAGCTTGAAGTTTCCAAAACAGCAAATTTATGGCATGTTGTCAGAGGTGGCTAGTTGCTATTATGAGATGTTGCTTACTTAACATAAATAATGGTGTTACATTGTGGGAAAGGTAATCTACAGAGACAAAAGTATTGGGACACACCTCAATCACTGATTTGAGGTGTTATGTCCCCATTGTCACAGGGATATGAAATTTTAATATCTAGCCATGCAGTCTGCTTTTACAAACATTTGTCTAAGAATGATCATTTTCAACATTTGAGAATGTTACTGTAATAGAATGATGAAACAAGTCAGTTTGTAAAATTTCTTCCCTCTTAGATTCCACTATCAACAGTGAGTGGTATTATTGAAAAGGGGAAGGGTTTTTATGAAGCACAGCACCAAGTGACCAAGCGTCATGTAAAGTTGCAAAGCGGGTCACCGAGTGCTGAGGTGCATAGCATATAAAAGTCACCAATGCTCTGCTTACTCAATTTACTGCAGAGTTGAAAACCTCCTCTGGCATTAACACCAGCATAAAAACTGTCAACTGTACAGTTTGGTGGAGGAGAGATAAGGCTTTGTTGTTGCTGTTTTTCACAGGTTGCCCTAGAGGCTCATTAGTTCCAGTGAAGGGAAATCTTAATGCTTTCGGCAAACAAGACATTTTGGAGAAGGTCCATATAGGCATGGTTGGACGATTTGTGCTGAAGAACTTGACTGGCGCACACAAAGCCCTGATCTCAACTCCATCCAATGCCTTTCGGGTGAACTACAACATTGAACCAGGTCCTCTCATCCAACATCGGCGGCGGGGTTCAACTCCATATTAATACATATGGATTTAGAATGGGCTGTGCAATTAATGCGAAGTTGAACCAAAACTTTTAATTACGCAACTTGTAAAAATGTCAGACGCCCCCTATTGATTCTGCCCTGGCCCTGCACCTATGGAAAAATGTGAAATAAGATTTAAGTGGTTCATCTATTCAAAAAATAAAAAATAAAAAACAAACAAACAAAAAAACAAATCTAAATAAACAGCACCGACTCCCTTGTAATGCTTGACATGATTACAGATGAAGAGTAAAGAAAACACTCTTCAATACAGATTCTCTCCAGACTCGCTCTTGCGGACTATTCAGCTCACAGCACAGACTTTCAGGGAGGGAAAAGGTTTTTTTTTTCTTTTAGCTTGAGTCTATGGTCACTTAAACACTTGTGTTCACATGGATTTACCTTCTGTTATACATTAATGGCCTACTTGAGAAGCTAACCACAGGCCAGAGAGATTGCTGCTGGTACTATACGGAGTACATGATGTTCTAATAAGGTGGCAAAATAAACTTTCATCACCGGCCATACAGGTTCATTACAGTTCTGGTTCTTTTAAATATCTTAATCATTGCACCTAGCATATGAACTTGACCCATGTCGCTATTTGAACAGCCATTGCGTTATTGATGGCGCTAAGAAGCACTCTTGTCTCACTACACTTGTGCACCCTTTCATCTCATGCCCTAAACAACTCAAACAGAACACGTTTAATAAATTATATTTAGTACAGATCAAGTTAAAGTCCTGACAATCAGCACAGAGCATGTGCAGCCTCTCCTAGCATGGATGCTTATACACGGGCAACAGCGAACAAAATAACTTTTAAAAGTCATGTCCTTAGGTTAATAACAAGCACGCCACTATAGTACTCATCTCATACACCCATTATAGACACTAGCAATACAAATAAGAATAATAAACACGTATTATAAGACCAACACTGTAAACTCACGCTCAGCAAGCATGGACATCCTCGGTCCTGAAACACATGTCTCTCACCCGACAGGCTGTTTCTTTATTTGCCTGATTTGAAAAAAAAGTTATTTAACTTTAAAACTAATTTGGTGTTTATATAATAATATAAACGAATAATTTTAGCAAGCTATGCTAAAAAAAATTAAGATTAACGTTAATAAAGGCAATAGGCCTCAGCGTCTCTTAGGTTTTTAGACTTAATATAACTCATAGTGCACTAACCTAAAATTGTTCAAGACGTTTAACAGCAATGTGTAATGGAACAATATCGCTGTAAGATGCCTTTTGATGTCCTGTACATATCTTATTTTAACTAGTTTAAACTTATAAAAAATACCTATGAAAGGTTTTGTTACATTGGGCTATAGACGTTTGCTATTCATATAAATGCCTACTTGGCTTTTGATATACATTTTCCTAACATTTCAACGTCAGTTAGGTAGCGCAGGAGCGCTCGCAGCTCCAGAGATCCTCGGTTCAATCTTGCGTCGGACTCCCATTGTAGGTATTGCATGTGTCCATGTGGGTTTGTTTCTAGGTCTCTGGTTTCCTCGCCACATTCCAAGACTGCCGGTTAATTGGTCACTCTAAAGGGCCTAGGCCGTGATGTGATTGACTAGTATGTTGAGGTAACCTTGGTTTTTCTGTCACGGATAGCCATTGAAATTACCACAAGTGTCGTTTAAGCCCAATGTGAGTAAATTTAAAATGTTTGTTTTTAGATAATTTGTTTTGTTATTATAATATATACCTTACTCAATTGAAGCGCATTATTCCGTTTGGTAATAAATTCATATTTTATTTAATAAAAAAGAGGATTGTCCACATGTTTATGTGGTGAATCGCCACTTTAAGAAAAGGGCTATCCACTCTAGTTGAAAGCAGAGACTGCCTTTTTTCTCTCGTCAGTGGCGGGAATTCACCGCTGAGGGAGTGAGGCAAACTTTCCTATCGATAAATCGTCTTTGAATAATTTTTGCTTACCTGCTTTGCCCAAGCTACCTGTCCACCATCCCCCCTGATTTCATAACATATGCTGGAAGTCCATTAGAATTACACCATTTTCAAATATTTTAAGTATAACCAATTCTTCAATAATTAAAAGACCGTCAACCAGACTCCAGCCAGGTAATGAAAGCGCGTTATGTGTTTTGGGTTTGTCACTTGTATAACCACCAAAGTAAATACAAGTACTTACTCTCAAGTACTCCCCGATGTACATTGGTTGTTCTACTAACACATCCATCATAAGCTCATTTACATCATATGTAATAAAAGTTGATTCAATTGAGATATATTCATAGCATCAGCCTATATTAAACAAGTTTAAACATGAACCGTGACCACGGCATGACCTCCCTACATTTCCCAGCGTTCCATCACGCCCACCATGGTTACGAGTATTGTATTGCATAGTATCCTTAATAAATATGCTTGATGAAACACTTACATAAACACAGTTGAGCAAAGTCCATTAATATAAAAGCTTATTTTATAGTAAAGTAAGGGGTGTGTGATCTGGTAAACATTTTCTATATCATAAATATATACATTTTCCCGATACCGCTATATGTATCACGATACCTGTGATCTTAAAACGACTATTCACATTATTATCCTCACATAGTAAAGGGATTTGTTATTCAAAAATGTGCTGCCTATTCATCCATTAAACAGGACTAATTAACACTCTTTCTAATGAAACTTGCAGTTGTCATTGTTGTTTAAGTACTACAGGGACTGTGGTAGCCTAGTGGTTAAGGTACTGGACCTGGACCAGAAGGTCGAGGGTTCAAATCCCACCTCTGCCAAGCTGCCACTGTTGGGTCATTGATCCAACTGCTTGGATCAGTAAGACTGTACCAATTGTAAGTCGCTCTGGATAAGGGCGTCTGCTAAATGCTGTAAATGTAAATGGAAAGTTTTTCATGATACGATAAAATATGCACAGAAACACAGGATGATGATCTTCACTGCTTGTCTGATGCCTACGAGCCGTAATAACATACTTCCTCTTGTGTTGTCTTTCTTAAATATATTAGTGGGGACGCACCAATACCTGCAGTCTCAGTCCAATCAGTCAGACCCAATTAAATCACCACGGTAATATCTAAGCTATTAAACTGATTTGATGTCAGTACACTGATGTACGTTTTATATCCCATTAGAGTCTGACCCTGGGGGACGAACAACCAAAACTGCAAGCAAAAAGTAACAACAATACAGTAGTATTACTTTTTAGAGCATTTAAATCCCCAAATAACTTCAACGCACACAGATTTTCCATAATTACACATAGTTATGTTTCACTTTTGTTCACATCCAAAGTTAGAACTAGTTTTGTGACTTCTTCCTAGTAGTGGTAGACAATGGCCTGAATCTATGGTGCGTTGAAAACAAAAGAGCGACATCTGGTGCTGTGCATTAGCTATTACATACATAAACACGATACTATTTACATCACCTTTTTGTTTCTGTAGTTTTAATTCGCTGGTTCTAAGGGCACCGGTCATTGTTATCTCCCGTTCTACAATGCACTCCTGGGCAGAAAATGGGACAGAACTAAAACTGCAAATTATTAAGCTTTTAATGGTCCTAACAACAAATAATTGGTCACAACTTTCTGCTTTTGCAAAGAGGTGGCCTCACTTTTTAAGTGTGAGTGATATCCATGCATTCACCTTCAAATCATACCAAGTTTTATACAAAATAATATCTATTGTTATGCCATTTTTAATATAAAACTGAATTCAAGATCATTTGTGCTTGCATTCAAGTGACATGATCATGATGTGACAAAGTAGTACATAATGAATTAAAAAGTAGGATGGCTCTCGTGCGGTACAGTGGTCTAATACACTAGCCCACCACTGCAAGTACCAGGAAGAAGAAAGGGTCAGGAATATAAGTCATCCTTTAAAACATGGCTATGATAAATGTGCAAATTACATTTTGAGTTTATTGTTAGAAGTACTGGCCTTTATCGTATTTAATTAGCTCTTAGCTCACTGTAACACAGGTTACAGTGCATGCACAATAGCGCTTACATATATTATAAATAGCTAATGCAAATTCCAACTTTATCAGTGTTGACACTGTGATGCACTGGTTGGATAACATGATGAATCACATTAACAGCCTTTTGCTGTCATTATACAAACATACTGGTGTATAACCAAATTTTTCTCTTTCAGAAAATATTTCCAGCAAACCCAGTTTGAACAAAAGCACAAGGTCAGCCAGGGTTGACACCCCTGGATCAGAGAGGGTTAAGGGCTTGCTTAGAGGCTCAGCAGTGGTGGAGTTTTTGAAAAGCAAGTGGTTCAGTCCTAGCACAGAGCCATAACAACTGAGCCAACACTATAAGGATAAACAATGGTTTAGATGCACTGATGTAAGAGTGGCACGGTGGTTCGGTGGGTAGCACCCCTGCCTCCTGGGTTCAGTCCCAGAGTGGAGCGGAATGGGTTCTTTCTGCATGTCCTCCGTGTGTCTGCATGGGTTTACTCCAGGTACTCCAGAGTCCAAAGACATGCACGTGAGGTTAACTGATTACGCAAAATTGGTGTTGACTTGAGTGAATATATTAAACTATTCTTGATGTAACCTTGTGTGTGTAGCTGAAATGGCCACTGATTCTGATAGTGATGTTAACAAAAAACAACATTTATGTGAAAATTTGCTATGTACGCTCATACACTCAATTATATTAAACATGGATACATGGAGGAAACTTCACACTGACACCATGAGAACATGCCATATCCATCCCCTAGTAGAGACAGTTTAACCGAGTCACTGGAAATGTGCCCTCCAGATTATGGGCAATGCAAGAAACGTTAGTCCTTGCAGTCTCATACTGAGATAAGAAGCTAGTGGAATCATATACTTACTCGAATTTTCTGTTTATTTCACAATAGGTTTCTCTAATGTAGCAGTTTCATTACAGCTTTAAGCAACGCCCTTATCCAAGCGACTTACAAAACTGATAGGCCTTAACAATCCAAGCAATTGTGGGTTTAGGCCTCGCTCAAGGAGCCAACATGACAGCGTGGCAGAGATGGGATTTGAACCCTGGCGCCTTCTGGGTTCATAGCCGCAAAACCCTTACCCCTAGCTAACCACAGTCCCCATTTTAAATGGAAGTAACCTGTTTTAATGATTATGGTAAGGAGCAAGCCAAATTTTCTTCATAAAATGAAAATAATTTGTTTGGTTATACAGTAAATGGGGTACAAACTGTAATATAGCAAATTTAAATCAAATCAAAAATCTTGGTTTACCCCAATTCCTGCTCAAGTGTCATGGGGAGAGCATGGGGCTAACATCACAGCAGTAACACTTTGGGCAGGGTGTGTTAGATCTCAGTTTCCCTCAATGCAACACATCATTGTCATGTTGCAAACCCCTTCCAAGATTCGAACCCAGGCTCTCTGAAATTGCTATTTGCAGCAGCTTGCTCTTCATACCAAGCAAAAGTAGCATTAAACTGGTGAATATATGTTGAAAATTGTTTATTACTATTTTATTGCTGATTCTTGGTGGCAAAAAACTCTTTCAAAGAAAGAACCAACGTTTGACTAAATAGTCCTTATGGAAACTGGGGATCTTTTTGCCACCATTCTTGGTGGCAAAAAGATCCCCAGTTTCCATAAGGACTATTTGCCTTGTGTCTAGATAATGTAGCCCATCCTGGAATTCATTGGAAGAGATGGCATTCTGTCACAGGGCCCAGCAGGCCTCCCCTCCCTCAGACATGGCCAATCATGCTAGGATTCTTACCCAGGTCTCCACCATGGTGGGATAATGAATTGCCACAAAAACCTTATTGGACTATTTTGGACTCCATAAGTATTTAATGAATGAAGTAATTAGAAGATGGCCCTATGGATTATGTTGTCATTCTATTCAATTTTATCATCTTTTCCATTTCTAAGTAATTTTTTGTTTGTTTAGGGTATATTTAACCTATTCATATGTTCATATGTGATGAGCAGGGATTCATAACCAGAGTACAAACTCAATTAATTTTAATTTATTTGAAGGTTTTTGTAATAGCTCGAAGGAGATGGCCAAAATGTAATTGGTAGGTCGCCGTCATTAGTCAGAACTGGGAACAATTCCAGCAAATTAATGTTTTGTTCTTTGGAAATGAATGGCTAACTGGATACCGGTGAAACAAGTCCTGTGAATCAAGCACCATGTCCTACCTTGTATTCTTTATGTTCTCTATAATTACAAATTGAATTTAGTTCGTCCGACACATCTTAAAGAGCATTTATATGGCTAATTCATGAACTGTAGTAATAGTTACTGAGTGCAACATAAAGTGTTTTTTGGCATGTCCCTTTCATAGACCTATGTTCATACTGCCGGACCTTGTAAGGTGTGCATACTTTGTTTCTGAGTACTTCCACCAATGATGAAGGCCTGTATTCCTAGCCTCTCCACCTGTTGGAGCACAGGAGGGGTAGTGTGTGCTTACTAACACGTTAATGCCCCTAAGCTCTAGAGTAAATTGAATAGTCAGATCAATTTATTTTCGTTGCAATGACTGGCCGAAATCCATAATACCTGCTGCTCGTCCCTGGTTATAGTAATGGTGGTGTCTTAATTGGTGCGAAAGAAAGAACACAAGTCTAGGCAGGTTTCCATGGACAAGTCCTGGTAGCTGAGTGATTATTTGAATCGACATTATATAAGAATTACCACTGAAAGCCATTAAATAAAAAAAAACACCTGGCTGCCTTTTAAAAATTTAAACAAAGACAGTTCTTATAGCATTACTAACCAACATATTAACAACACAGCACTTTATGTGAGTCCTGCTCCCATGATTTAAAATGCCCCTCAAAAATAGACTGGTTTCAATGACACTCCGAATTATACTGCGACAAACGTTTGCCTCAGACTCGGTTCAGCTATAGTCATTGTTCCCCTCAATGTGCAGAGCCAATAGCTCTACATACATGACAAACCTTTGCCTGGTGTCTGGTGTGTGGAAATAATACAATCCTAACCTGGTTATATGTTTAATTTACATGCAAACATCATAACGTTCAATAAGATGCCTAAATTAATTTTTCCAAGTGTATAATCCATATTTGCTTGAAGGATTCAAAATGATATTGCTTTTAACAAAGAATGTTCATACAATTATCAGAGGTAGTTCAGTTGAAATGTTTAGGACAGTGTTGGCATATGCAGTTACGTTAGTGAACTTTTTTCGACCAATGGTTGAATGTTCAAGTCCCAGCACACCAGCCAGCTGCCACTGCTGGGCCCTTGAGCAAGACTCTTAAACCTCAAGTGGTTGAACTGTACCTTCTAAGATTGTTGTAAAGTTTTGCTGTCATTAAAGACGTCGGTTCAATGCTGTGCAAGTGGTGCTTGAAAGTTTTTGCACCCTTCAGAATGTTCTATAATTTCTGTATCAATATGGCATCAGAATTTTTTCTCACAAGTAATAAAAGTAGATAAAGAGAACCCAGGTAAACAATGAAACAAAACTATATGCTTTGGTCCCATTTATTTATATTGAGGATATTAGTGAGTGGGCAAAAAGATGTGCCCATCGGGATTAGCAGTTCCTTTGAAGGGAAATTCGAGTCAGTGTGAGTGGGCAACCCTGTTTTTATTTAAGAACAGGGATATATCAAGTCTGCTGTTCACAACAAATTTTGTGGAAGTGTATCATTGGCACAAAGAATGGAGATGTTGAGGACCATCAGAAAAAGAGCTGTTGTGCTCATTAGGCTGGAAAGTTACAAAAAACCATCTCTAAAGAGTTGGGACTCTACCAGTTCCCAGTCAGACACTCCCCGTGTGGTCGACCAACAAAGATCCAGATGCAAGGCAATGTCAATGTTGCAGGATGTCACCAAGGCCCATGGTGACTTCCTAAGCAACCTGAAGGCCTCTCACATTTTGCTAATGTTAATGGTTCATGAGTCCATCAGAAGACACTGAACAACCATGTTTTTTGGTGCATGGCAGGGGTTTTGCAAGGAAAAGCCTTCTGCTCTCCAAAAAGAACATTGCTATTGCTCCTCGTCTGCAGATTGCCAAAGATACCGTGGACAAGTCAAAAAGCCATGGAAGAATGTTTTGTGGGGTGGATGAGACCAAAAAAGAACTTTGTTTAAAAGAAAAAGCGTTATGGTTGGAGAAAGGAAAACACTGCATTGCAGCATAAGAACCTTATCCCATCTGTGGGAAACCATGGTGGTGGTAGTATCATGGTTTGGGGCTTTTTTGCTGCATCTTTGCCAGGACGGCTTTGCCATCATTGTTGGAACAATAATTCGAATTATATCAGAGAATTTATCAAAGGAAAATATCAGTACATCTGTCATGAACTGAATCTCAAGAGAAGGTTGGGTCATGCAGCAAGACACAACCCTAAGCACACAATCGTTCTACCAAAGAAAGAGTTACAAAAGAATAAAGTGTAATGTTTTGGAGATGGCCACGTCAAAGTCCTGACCTCAATCTAATCTGAAAAATTTTGTGGACGGACCTGAAAGCAGCAAGTTAAAATGTCAGGAAACCCCACCAACATCCCCAGATTGAAGCTGTTTCTGTAACGGAGGGAATGGGCTAAAATACCCAACCAGTGTGCAGGAACTGACTCAACAGTTACCGGAAACGTTTCGTTGCAGCTATTTTTGCACATGGGGGTCACACCATATACTGAAAGCAAGGTTTCACATACTTTTTGCCACTCCTAATACCGTGGGGTCAAAAACAGTTTTAGTCGCCACTGATTGTGCAAGTTTTCATACTTAAGAAAGAATGAGAGAGGTCTGTAATTTTTCATCAAAGTAACACTTCAACTATAGAGCCAAATGAAAAAAAACATCCAGGAAATCACACTGTGGGATTTTTAAAGAATTAAGTTGTAAATATGGTGAAAATAGTTAACCACCGGTCAATAACAAAAGTTCAACTTGAGCTTGTATTTTGGCCCTTCCTCCATGCAGATCTCCTCCTCTAGCAGTGATGTTTTTGGGCTTCACTCGGGCAACAACGGACTTTCCACTCCCTCTACAAATGTTCTACTATGTGGTTGAGGTCTGGGAAGACTGGCTAGGCCGCTCCAGGACTTTAAATGCTTTTTTACGGATCCACTCCTTCTTTGCCTGAGTGGTGTGTTTGGGGGTCATTGTCATGCTGGAAGAATCAGCCACGTCCTTTTTCATGCTCTCACTGATGGAAGAGGTTTTGGCTTAAATCTCACGATACATGCCCCGTTCATACTTTCCCTTAACATGATCAGTCGTCCTGTCCTCTATGAAAAAACAGCCCCAAAACATCAATGTTTCAACCACCAATGCTTCACAGTAGTTATGTTGTTCTTAGGATGCAAACTCAGCTTCTCTCCTCCAAACATGATTTTTTACAAAAAGTTCGATTTTGTTTTCATCTGAACCACATGATATTCCTCCAATCCCTCTTCTGGATCATCCATATGCGCTCTGGAAACTTCAGACAGGGCTGGCTGTACCCTTTGAAACCCCCCCTTTTTTTTAAGCAGGGACCGCTTGGAACCTGCATGGATCGAGTTCCCCTCCTCACGTAGTGTGTTACGATGGTAGCCTTTTGTTACTTTGTCCCAGCTTCCTCTGCTGGTCTGGTCATCAGGTCCCTCCCGTGTAGTTCTGTTTTCTGGGATTTTTGCTTATTTTTCTGATGATCATTTTGACCCCACAGGATGAGATCTTGTGTTTGGCCCCAGATCGAGGATATTATCATTGGTTCTATTATCAGCATTCACTCTTCCCATCCTGGTGCGTCTACAATTTTCTTCCTGGTTTTCTTTTACAGCTCTTTTGGGTCTTGGCCATGGTTGAGTTTGGAGTCCTGACTGTTTGAGGCTGTGGACAGGTGGTCTTTTATACAGTAACCAGGTCAAACAGGTGCCATTAATACAGGAACGAGTGGAGGCACAGAAGAGCTTCTAAAGAAGAGCGTTACGGTCTGTGAGAGCAGAAATCTACTTGATTGTGGGTGACCAAATACTTATTTAACCACAGATTTACATTACATTTCTTTAAAAATCCTACAATGTATTTCCTTCCTCCTGATTTTTTTTTTTCTCATTTGTCTTTCATAGTTGAAGTGTAACCTTGAATTAAAATTAAACAGACCTCTCTCATCTTCTAAGTGGAGAACTTGCATAATCAGTGGTTGAATAAATACTTTTTGCCCCATTGTAATTAATATTTTGATCATTTTCCCTCAGTAATTATATGACTACGGATAATTTTTTGTCTCCTTTGTTTAACTGGGTTCTTGTTATCTACTTTTAATACGTGTGTGAAATCTGAGATGTTTCAGGTCACATTTATGTAGAAAATTATATAGAAATTTCGAGCAAACTGTAAATGTAATGTTTTAATGTAAACTGATATAAATGTGAACTAATATTTTAATGTCGTTCCTTTTTTCTAGTCCCCCTGAGGTTAACTGCTTTTTAAACAAAAATGCACTTGCTTTTGAAAGCCAATGATCAAAAGATTTTGCTTTAGTTTGTTACTGAGGTTTCAGGTTAGGGATAGGTGTAGAATTTAGCATTAATTGCTCAGTATCGTTGTATATTAGTGAGCAGTCCCCACAGATAGTGAGACTTGGTGTGTGGTGTGTGTTCCTGCCCTTGTTTATACTTGTGAGGACTAAATTACTAGCGAGGACCATCTTTTTCCCGTTCCTCACTCTTTAACTGATTTTATTACAAATATGGCAAGGTTTTTGGTTTGAAAAATCAAAAGAGCCCAAGACCTTTGCTTTAGGTTACTGAGGTTAAGGTTAGGGTTAGGTGGTGTGTGTGTGTGTGTGTTCTGCGATGTATTCCACCCTGTCTCTCACCTTGCGTCCGATGCGGCACCAGCTCCCTTCAACCCTGAATTAGTTTCAAAAATAGACTCTCTGAAGGTGTTCTGTGGTATCTGGCGCCAAGGCGTTAACATGGGCCTCCTTTTTTTCCAGCACATCTTGCAGATGCTCGATCAGTTTGCAATCTGGGTAATTTGGAAGACAGATTGACACCTTGAACTCTTTGTCATGTTTGTCAAACCAGTGCTGAACAATTCTTGCCGTGTGACAGGGCAGACTATTCTGCTAAAAGAGGTCACCCTAATTAGGGAATACCATTGCCATTGCCATGCTTTGTCTGGAACAATGTTTCGATAGGTGACACTGTAAAAATAACATCCACTTGATTGCCAGGACCAAAGGCACCCCAATAGAACATTGCATTGCATCGAAATGTCAAGGTTATTCAATTCACCAGGGGTGGTGCGGTGCAGTGGCTCGGTGGGTTGAACCGTCACCTCGAAGCAAGAATGTCCGGGGTTCAATCCCAGGTGAAGCAACCTAGGTCCTTTCTGTGTGGAGTTTGCATGTCCTGTCTGTGTGGGTTTAGGAAAGTATTTCTTTCGTAGATATACATGTTGTGCTAACACTGAGATCGTGATCGTAAAGCAATTACAAATCGCGTATCTTGCTAGCTTGTTATAAACAGTATCACACATTCAAATATACAAAATGCTGCTTAAATGCTATACATGTTAATTAGTAGCTTCAAACTAGTTTTTGTTTGCTCACCAAAAGAAAGGAATGTTCAACATCTCTAAATCCACCTTGTGTAAACCAGTCTTGTTCACATGTCCACACAGTTATCAGCACTGCAAACAAGACCATTTTCATTTATGTATCACTGAGGTTATGTAATGTTCTGCCAAGTGGACTCGCTTGCAAGCAGTAGAGACGGACTGTCCTGTTCTCGCTGATCCAGCAACTTGTGAAGGTGCAATTAGTTATGGTCCAAACCTATGTTTGAAACATGTAGTGTGGATCCTGAGAATTATCACATATGAATGTGATGCAGTCCTGCTCATGATCAACATAGTACCATAGATACGTACAGTGGGGCAAAAACTTATTTAGTCAGCCACTGATTGCAAGTCTCCTACTTAGACAGATAGAGAGGTCTTTATTTTTCATCATAAGGTACACTTGTCAACCTATGAAGAGACAAAATTGAAAAAAAATCCAGAAATCACATTTTTTAAATACTTAAATGTAAATCATGGGTGAAACTAAGTATTTGGTCACCCACAAACAAGCAAGATTTCTGGCTCTCACAGACCTGTAACTTCTTCTTTAGAGCTCTTTCTGTCCTCCACTCATTACCTTAATAATGTCACTTGTTTGACCTCTTATCTGTATCAAAGCATCTGTCCACAGCCTCAACAGTCCAGACTCCAAACTTCCACCATGCCAATATCAAAGAGCTGTTGAAGGACACCAGGAAGAAAATTGTAGACCTGCATCATGCGTGGGAGAGGAATCTACAATAGGGCAGCAGTTGTACATAGGCCCCTGCAAGATCTCATCCTTTGGGGTCAAATGATCATGAGACGGTGAGCAAAAAATTTTCCATAACTACACGGAGGGACTGAAGACTGAACCGCAGAGAGGGAGACCAAAGTAAACAAAGCTACCATCAGTAACCCTACTCTGAAAGGACTGGATCCTGCAGTGCCAGGCTGTGTCCCCCTTGCTTAAGCAGTACATGTTCAGGCCCGTCTAGTTTTTCCAGAGAGCAAATGGATGATCCAGAAGAGGATTGGGAGAAATATCATTTTGTCAGATGAAACAAATAGGAACTTTTTGGCAAAAACTCAACTTTTTGCCCGTGTTTTGGAGAAAGAAGAATGTTTTGAGTTGCACACCATACCACTGTGGAAGGTGGAACCTCATGCTTTGGGGGCTGTTTTTCTCAAAGGGACGAACCCGAACTGATTTGTGTTAAGGGAAGAATGAACGGGGCCATGTATCTGATATTTTAAGCCAAAACTCCTTCCATCAGTGGAGCATGAAATGGACGTGCTGGGTCTTCCAGCATGACAATGATCCCAAACACCGCTTGGGCAATGAAGGAGTGGCTCCGTTAAAAAGCATTTCATAGTCCTGGAGCGGCCTAGCCAGTCACCAGACCTCAACCCCATAGAAAATTTGTGGATGGAGTTGAAAGTCCGTGTTGCCCAGCGACAACCCCAAAACATCACTGCTCTAGAGGAGATCTGCATGGAGGAATGGGCCAAAATACCAGCTACAGTGTGTGCAAACCTGATGAAGACTTACAGGAAACGTTTGACCTTTGTCATTTCCAACAAAGGTTATGTTACAAAGTATTGAGTTGAACTTTTGTTATTGACCAAATACTTATTTTCCACCATGATTTACAATTAAATTCTTTAAAAATACTACTATGTGATTTCCTGGATTTTGTCTCTCATAGTTGAAGTATACCTATGATGAAACTTACAGACCTCTCTCATCTTTCTAAGTAAGAGAACTTGCATAATCAGTGGCTGACTAAATGTTTTTTTCCCCACTGTACATAATCTTCACAGGAAAGTAATCCGAGTTTGTATGTTGTGAAATATTAGCATTGTGTAACTCAATACCCAATTGAACAGTCTTAATGTAAATGGAAACACAATTACACCACAGTCCTTGCCCTTGAGGAATACTTGTATGACTATTCTTCAATGACGTATATACACTCACCGGTGAATATACACACACACACAGGTAAACTTGGTCAACTGCTCGTTAATTCAAATATATAATGCACCAAAGAAATGACAGAATCTCAGTGCCTTTAGGCATGTAGACCTTGTCAAGACCACTTGGTGAACTTCAAACCGAGCATCAAATTGAGAAAGGTGATTTCAGTGACTCTGAACGTAGTTTTTGGTGGTAGACAAGCTGGTCTACTTCATGTAGGTTTTCATAAACTGCTGATCTATTCAGATATCCACTCACATGCTCTTTTCTCTGAAAAAGAGAAAATATCCAGGCAGCAGCAATTATCTCTGCGAAAATGCCTTACTGATTCCAGAGGCCAGAGGAGAATGGCCAGACTGGTTTGAGCTCATAGAAAGGCAAAAGTAACCTAAATATCCAGTGCCAAACAACCGAGGTATGCAGAACGCACAACATGTCAAACCCTGAAGCAGATGGGCTACAGCAGCAGAAGACCAGACCGGGTACCACTCCTGTCTAAGAACAGGCTAAGAAAATGCAGATGTTAGTGTCAAAATCTGTCATAAACAACATGAAAGCATGGATCCTTTCTGCTTTGTATCAACAGTTCAGGCTGGAGATGGTAATGTAATGCTGTGGGAGATATTTTCTTGGACATTTTGGGACCCTAATACCAACTGAGCATCATTTAAACACCACAGCCTTCACCACAGAGTATTGTTGCTGACCATGCCCATCCCTTTATGACCACTGTGTACCCATCTTCTGATGGCCTCTTCCAGCAGGTTACCTCGTCATGTCACAATTCTTAAATCATCTTAAATTGGTTTCTTGAACATGACAATGAGTTCACTGTACTCAAATGGCTACAGTCACCAGATTGCAATCAAACAGAGCACCTTTGGGGTGGTGTGGAATGGTAGATCTTTATCATGGACAGCTGACAAATCTGCAGCAAGTGCATGATGCTATCATGGCAACATAGACCAAAATCTGAGGAATGTTTCCAGCATCTTGTTGAATATATTCCACTAAGAATTAAGGTGGTTCTGAAGGTAAATGGGGGAGTCCATATGGTTTACTGAATTGAAATCTGGTAAATATGGAAGCCATTTGAGTATGGCGAGTTCCTTGTCATGTTCAAGACACCAGTTTGAGAGTATTTGAGCTTTGTGACATGGAGCATAGAAGATGAGTACACTGTGGTCATGAAGGGATGGACATGGTCAGAAACAGTACTCCGGTAAGCTGTGGGATTTAAATGTGGCTGTGGGATTCAATTGGAGACGATTTCCAATGTTCAATTTTGGTGAGCCTTTGTGAATTGTAGCTTCAGTTGCATGTTCTTTAGATTCCTGTAGACTCTATTAGCAAGGGAAGAACTGTAATAATTGATTTCAGACAAATTTTAAACATAAATACATAATAAACACAAAAATATTGCTGACATGGCCCTCAGTGGTGTAACAGTCTAACATGCTGGCCTGTCATGATAGTGAAGTGGGTTTGAGTATCGGAGGTGCCTTCCAGCTGAGTCGGGTGTCGCATGCAGACATGGCTAGTAGTTCCTGAGGGAGAGGAGGCCAGATGGTGGTAGAATCATCACCCAGTGCTGCCGGCTCTGTGATACGTCCCATACAATGCACACATATGTTTGTGTCATGTGAAATTCTGGTTATTCTAGAAGCCGACAAGGAAAAGCAGTTTAATTTGATGGGTGAAAATTACTATCAGTTAGCTGATCCATGTTTTAGCAAAATCCATAACATCTCCAATAACTTCTTTTGGCAACATGGTGTTAAACGCTTTCCTGCTCTTGTGCCCTTTCTAGCAAAAAATTGGATGTGATGTTTAGTAAAATGGGCACTACAACTTTTTTTTTTGTTTATTCGTTAAACAAAATTGTTACTTTTGTAATAAGACTGATCATCACTGACCTTCATGATACCCAGTCTGAGAGCATGTACTGTATTAATGCACAGTTGTTAATCTGTGTTGTTTTTAAGTTGTGAGTTTTACTGCATCATAGCTATGATAGCTAATTCATCTTTTAGAACTTTTTAAAAGTTCTTCTGTGGCTCAAATGTCTGAGCAAGCTGCTTAAAACGGCAGTTATCTAGACCTTGGTTCAAACCCCACTCTAGAGCTGGCACCTATCTGCAGCCAGAGTGGGGTTTCTTGGATAGGCTCTGGAACGCTCCCTCAACCCTGACCAGGATAGGCAGAGGTGAAAATGAGGTGCTGTTTAAATTTTTTTTTTTTTGTACAAATTCTTCTTTAGACTATTGATCAGAATAGCCTGTACGTGAGACATCAATGCTTTTTCCATAATGTAATCAATCAAATGGAGATATTTGATTGGGTTCCTCCAGTGACTACAGACAAACAACAAACCTGCTACATGAAAGGCAAGCTGTTCCTAGTGCTACTTACAACTTGGAAAAATGAATACATATCAGAGAAGACCACTGAAGTCTGGAATTTTTTTTTTAAATGGCTTTAATCACATTTTTCTTTTTTTTTTTTTTGCAATCAGAATCTGTTGGCGAGCCACAAAATGCAAAAACAAGTAATTTACTGTTAAATATGCATGATAAACAAGGCAAGTTCTTATATGAAAAATAATTTACAATTTCATTACTATTATAGCTACAGTGCAACAGAACCTTAATTCATTTGCATCCTCGTACAGGAAATAATAATAATAATAAACCGTATACATAACTAGTTAACACATACTGTATGTATACACACAATATAACAAAAAAAATATAACACATATATAAATAATATTATTATTTATTTGTGTATACATATGTTTATACATACACACGTTTGTCTCAATATCTTTATGGGGACTTTCCATTGACATGATGATTACAGTAGTTAATTAATACTATACTTAACCTCAGGAACCTACGAGACCTTTTGACGCTTTTGGTTTTCCAAAAGAAAGTTGCAGTGTCTGCAAAAAAGCAGTTCCCCTATGGGGACAAGCAAAATGTCCCCGCAAGGTAAAAATATCAGATCTTTATATCCTTGTGGGTACATTTGGTACCTCCACAATGTAATAGAAATCTTTCCCCATGCCACCAACACCAACCCACCCCAAACACACAGTGTTTTTTTATACATAGTATATATGTATAAAGTGCACAAAATGATAGGCAGTTAAGAGGACATGGATACTGTTGCTAATCATGCTGGGCCCCCATTTCTCTTTCAGAACCCACTCTTGAGTATCCACAGAGCCTTCTCAGGGGCATAGCCAAAATGTTTAAAAAAGTTGGACCCAATCTTATTGTTGAAACAAACCAGACAGGGAAAAAAAAAAACTTCACAAAAACTAGTGACTAGTTTGGGGTCAACTATTTGGTTACCAGCCACTTACGCTAAAATAACTATGCTATCTATGCTATATAAATACCATATGCTAATGTTAGAATACCTAGCCTTTTCAGTACATATTGAAACATACTTGTAATCTGAAATTTCACAATTTCCAATTGCCACAAACGTATTGCAGCAGGCAGCTTGCAGTTCTGTGTAATTGCAGATGTCACTTGACCCCTGTCTCCTTTCAAACATTATTATGATGATTGATCATACTGATTCATACACGGACGAGTTTCCTGGTAACATAAAAAACCCAAAGATGGAACAGAACATCAATAAAGAGCACATGCACCAGGCATTCATGAACTCAACAGCTGCCAGTCATCATCATGAATGATACATTACACATTTCCCCAGAGAACCCAGGTGAAATTGATCCATATACATAACACCAGATGGCAAATTCTCTACACTGATCACAGGAGGGATCAGACCTGTAGATTAATGATAGCACATGTCACCTGGGAAAAACTGCAGATCATAGCAGACCCTACATTTTAATATTATTGTCCTGGCAGCAAGTGCTGGCCAAGCAGGACCATTTCAAATGACAAATAAAAGCATATGACTATTAAAGAGGGCACTGGTCTTTACGATGTCTGTACAAGTTCTAGTCTCTCCTGGACCAGATTTAGTTGGCTTGAGCAACTTGAGATTCTGTACCAATAAAATTCAGCATAGTCTGCACCAGCTCTGTCATGTCATATTCATGCTTCCAGCCCCAGTCTTTGCGGGCATTGGTGTCATCGAAGTTCATTGGCCAGCTGTCAGCTATGGAAAGAAGATACCAAGAAGTGATTCAGATATGAATATCCCTCACATGATTGAGCTTTCAATAAGAGTAAGATCACACACTTAAGATGAAGCACTGCAGATGGTATACAGTGATATGTTGCCAGCTTGACTCTTACCTATTGCCTGCCGTACAGAGTCAATTTTGTATTTGATTTGAAAGTCAGGCAGCTGTTTCTGGACCTCTTGTGCCAGTTCCTCAGGAGTGAAGCTCATGGCGTTGATGTTGTAAGTGCGCATGGACATAGTCTCAGCTGGGGCTTCCATGACTTCAAGTGTAGCCCTCAAACAATCGTCAATGTACATCATAGGAAGTTGCGTGTCTGGCTTGAGATTGCACTCAAACGTGCCCGTCTTGACTGCATCATGGAATATCTGCACAGCATAATCTGAAAGAGCAAAAACCAACACTCAAGATAATCTGTCAAAGGCATTGTTTCTTATACAATGAAATTCCTATTGTTGGTGCTGCAACAAGCGCTACTTGACAAAATTGCAGGTACCCATGTATGGTGAAGTTCCAGGCTGAAGATTAAGTTATCAGCATACGTCAGATCCCGGAAGTATTTTTAGCAACATCACCATTACTCATTACCCCAAGCTGGCCTCTAACCATGAGCTCAAGTCACATAGTGCAATTTTATTTGATGGTACCATACCGGTTGTTCCTCCCCCAGGCTTGGAATCTGCAGAGATGATTCCTGGATAGCGGAGACAGCGGAAGTCAAGGCCATATCGGTGATGGTAGTACTGCAATGAGAAGAACGCAAGGTTGGTGGACGCCAATATTCTGTGCAAAGTTAGTACGCAAATGCACGCATCTCACCTCCCCCATAAGTTCAGCATGGACTTTTGAGACACCATATATAGTACGTGGTCTCTGCACACACAGGTCAGGGGTTGGGTTCCGAGGAGAAGTGGGGCCAAAGGCACCGATGGTGCTGGGAACAAACAGCCGAAGCCCATGCTCTGCAGCAATGTCCAAGATGTTATGAAGACCTAATGAAATTACACATGAAATACAAACACAAAATGACTACTACGTTAAACCAACTTATCACTTTTAAGTAAACAAGGCCTTTGTTATTTTGAAAAACGTTGATTACTTTCAAATAACCATACCAGTTATGTTGACAGCACGGGCCAGAGCAACATTGGCTTCCCCCACAGCACTGAGAAGGGCACTGTAATGTACCAGCCAAGTAATGCGGTTGTTCACAACGATCTCTCGCAGGTTCTTGTAGTCTAGAATGTCAGAGTAGATAAAGGGACCTGTAGTGGGAAGAGAAATACTTTTTAAAGTATTCATTTCAAAGAATGAATCTATGTGGAAAAGAGAAAATGTAATTGGGACAAGCAGCATCTATAAAAACAATAGATTAGTAAGCAATTTCCCCAATAAATAATTACTAGCAGTTCGTTTACATTACCATATAACCACTTGCACTGTATAATTATGTAAAATCATTCATCTGCCGATAAGGAAAAGTTCACATCAAGAACTGGGTCTGCTACAAAGGCTGACTTATTTATACTAGTAACTGTAGAAAGGTGGTGAAAGTATACAATGTCCTCCCTTTTCAAGGGTAGGTCTAAGATTACATGAGAGACAGAGAGCAAGCATAATACTCACCACTGTGAAAGACATGGGTGGGAGGTTTCCTGATATCTGAAAGGATTACGTTGTTCTTTCCAAACCTCTTCCTGTGAGGAAAACAAACTTCAGTGTCATTTTAAGAGAACCCAAGACTAAGGAAAATTATCTACACGACATTAGTCGGTTACACAGGTCACCGAGAGCAAACGTGGAAATCTGTCTGATATCTGTATGATGTGCTTACCTCAACAGTTTGGCAAGCCCCACACCAAGTTGTCCAAGGCCACCTGTAAATACACCAAATAGCAGAGAGTGTGAAATCTGTGAACGCTATTTTAAAGTTGCGTAATGTTTAAAAAGAAGTCCATTTCCAGTAAGGAACAGATTACACGGACACAAAGACAAGCTCGTATTTTATCACAGGAACAATGTAAACACCACTGAGTCAGTCATGTTAAGCAATCGCGAATACAGCATAAATACCTGTGATTAGGACTCTGGGGTGATCCGTTTCAGAAAAGGACACGGAGTGAAAGCTGGCATCCGAGCCAGGGGTGACTTGGCGAGGGGAGAAGTTGATGTGACGCACTGCCACTGCTGAAACCTGGCATCCGCAACCGGGACTTTGGAGTGCTTGCTTGGCCACCTTACTTAAAGCACGGACCACTGGCATCTTTGGTTACCTATACAAAAAAAGTTGTTAAAAGAATCAGGTAGATATTGACAACATGCACACAAGTGACAGTGTTGCTACTGTATACACTCTTAATATGAGTGTTCCAGTTACAATTTCTGTAGAAAACTGTGCCCAATGCATACACAAGCTCAAACTAAATAAATGGCATCAAAGAACATGTCAGAAATACAATGGAACTGTGCTTGGATAAATCTGATATCCATATGCAGCAATAAGTGCTGTCAATTACCTTTAATTGGAAACCGTATCTGGTGATGTGCATCTTGAAAGGAAAGTTGAGAGTAATGTGAAACTATTTACACTGCCCAGCTTTTGAAAAAAGACCAATCACTGCACAGACAGGAAATCCCAGGTTTTAAATATGCTTGCTGACATGCCAGCAAACATAATAATGGGGTATCCAGTGCAAATGTACTTCTCCAGCGTTGTTAGGGTTACTCAGATAAAATGCCCATTTGTGTTAAACAAATCTTAATGGCATGCTGACTATCAGACCTTGACAGCCCATAAAGAAATGATTGGGTTGTCTGATTTCAGTTTGGAGGTTGGTAGGCACTCATTAAACCCAAATGTTTGTCCACATAGGAGTTTAACATTTAACCATTTCAGTCCTGAATTTATTTTAAAGAAGCTAAATTTATTTCTGTGCAATAATTCAGTGGACACACCTTGCGAATAACTCAACTACAGGAGGTGATTTATACAAGTGAGTCTTCATCATGTATTTGATGTCAAAAATATTAAAATCACATAAAACAGGTTTTTGTGACAACAGATTCTGTAGCCTGAAAAGTTAATAAAAGGATGACCTAAAAGCTGACATGCAAAGCTTGGCAGCATAATTTGCATTGTATGCCACTTATGGCACCCATGTGGGACAATGATCTCTAAATTTAGAACTAAGAAGCATACACTATGTTTTCTGGTCAGTCCAGGGAATCCATGACTGCACGTTTGCAGTCAGAGACCAAGCCCCACGTTATAACGTCATCGGTCATGCAGAGGACAGAAGCATGGAATCTATCCACCAATACACTAGCATCTTTTCAAAAGTTTTTCTACATAATTACTACATATCTCTATAGGTTTACTTTCCAGTGACAATATAGTCAATATACCAGTGGGAGGATAATGATTTTTAATTGAGTCCAATTTAATTCACTTTATATAGAACTTAACCACAAACATTGGCAAAAATAGCTGAGCCTAGACCTCAAATGAGAAAGCCAGAGAGGACAATGGAAACTCTTCATTATGCATAAGAAAGAAACCTTTAGAGGAACCAAGTTCAAAAGGTTATCCAACTTCCTCTTATTGTGATTAGGCAGGATCAAGTGCTTAAAAGTCTGTATAGCAGAATACAATAAAAACTGAACAGTGTTGGTTAGATGATATAAGATTTAAGGCGGAACATAATCTAATGGTGAGATGAGGAAGGGAGGAAAAATGGAAGAAATGGTACACAATGCTGTACATATTATGACTAACTATGGAGAGCTAAGTGGCTTATTTGCTGTATTGGCTTTGTGTGTGTGAATCTTTTTGGATGGGTAGTAGGCTTAATGCAAACTGCACCAACTCGAATTAAGGTTCTCTAAGTCTAACAGCCACGATTCACAGCCAGCTTTTCAGTCATCACACTTTCAGTCCGTTTCAACTGAAAAAACTAATGCATTCATTTGTGTGTAGTCTTTTAAACGGAATACCGGAGAGCATCTCCAGGTACATGTAGACACGTCTAATGTCATATGCAGAACACGGGTAGAAATGATTTGAGAAGATGATGGGCACCATTGAGGAAATGTTTCCCCGGTGTGCGAATGTATCATGTTTTAAGATCTGCCGCCGGTCACAAGAGCTGCCTAGAACATTTAAAACAGATCAGTGAATCGGACTGCGCAAAACGTGTTGCGAAAACCAGCTGGGTGTCTCAATTGTGCATTTGGCATTTTTCCAGCCTCGTGGTCTCTTACACGTTTCGGAAAAAAAAAGGTTTACCCATTGCACTGCACTGTATGCCGGAATTCTACACTCTTAACCCATGTGGCTGATTTTGTCATGAAAGAGCAGCCATAATGCCACGTCCCAGCCCAGCCTTCAGCCCATTCGCATAGGCTTGAACGTAAACGATTTACCGCTGGTTCGTGGAATAGGTTACGACACACTTGTACTAAATAGTGCGCACACAGACCTTGGTTTTCTCGTTCAATTTTAGCCCAACCTGACATTTTACAAGTCATAGCCATATCTGTGTCGTCATGCGTTTCGGCTTTAAAATGTTTAAACTACGAAATGAGCGTCCACAGCTAAAGAGAGAGGATCGATTCGTACGCGTGGCCATGGCATCTCATGCAAGGTGTAGGCTCAGATACAATGGGCTATTGTTCACTTCCTGAGCAACGAGCACATATCATGAACACTAATACTGTACAGCCTGGACAGAGCTTCAATAGAACACAGCCAATAATAAGAATATACAAACGTAACCAAAAGCATTTATACAGCTTACAGTCCATACGTTATCATACGTACATACAAGTAGTACTCACCAATAAATAAGTATAAATTAAAGTACTATAAGATGCTTTCCGGAGCTGCTCCTCGCACGCTTTGCGCCCTCACTTATCTCTCCATGCAGTTGCATCAGCTGCTGGCGGAAGTTATATATCAGCAGCAAGCTGCTTTCAAGAGAAGCCGGCTTTCCCTCTGATTGGTGGAACGGCGGAGGCGCGGTCTCCATTCCGCAATACACCCACCGACGTCACTGTGATGCCGCGTGAGAAACGTGGTGCCACATGTCAGTATCTTCGAGGTCTGTCACACTGTGCTCAGTATGATGCCAGATATAGATCTACTCTGTTGTTATGGGAAATGAGGGTGATCTACACTGGAGCTGGAAACAAGGCTACTTCTGTACTACATTTATAGTTCAGGTTTTATTGACCCAAATTAAACGTACATATAAGGGGTAATAGTGTGAAAGAGACACGGCCATTGTAGAAGCTAACAGAAATATGGGTTGAGAGTGCTGAATCCAGCAGACTACAGTTTCTATGCTTCTTAAAGATGGCATACGTATTTGTTCCCACTGTAGCGTGTTAGAGTGTTTGGGAGTAGTCAAGTCCAGCAATCATGGGGTTAATAATATTAATCCATTCAGTCATTTACCATAAAACTGCTTAATGCATAGAGTTCAGGGTCACAGGAGGTCAGGGCCATCCATCAGCACAGGGGCACAAGACACGAACCAATCCTGGACAGACGCACACACAAAGTCCAGATTTATGCCTATAGTGCTTTAAAAAGTTATCTCAAACAGCTTTACAACTGTATATTATCTTCTAATATCTAAGGCCAATCCTATACTGAGCAAGCCTAGGGACGGCAGTAGCAAGGACCAACTCCCGAAATCCCGAAATGGAAGAAAGAAACCTCAAAGACCCAAAAAAGCCAACCTAGTTGGGTGGCTTAGAATTGCATATGTAAGAAGTTATCTAATTAATACTGTAAGTTATAGTAATAGTGTAAATAAAACAGAAAGCTAAATATTAAAAATGAAAACAGAGAACATAAATATTATAATTGAATTAAAAGACATAATTACATGTAAGACTAATATTTGGAGAAAGAAAGAAGAATGAAATGTATAATAAAAATACAGGAATATAAAGCACACGCACACTGGTGGGAAACTAGAGACACCAAAGACCTAATACATGTCTTTGAATGTGGAAGGAAATGGGAGTACTACATTAAACTATTACCCACACAGACACTGGGAGAACATGCAAAATCCACACAAGCAATGGCCGGGTTGGAGAATTGAACCAATGAACAAAACTATAGGTACTCAAAGGAAACTTAACTAGGGGACTGTGGTGGTTGAAACAGTTAAAGTATTGGGCCCAATTGTTCATTGGACAGGTTGCCAATGTTGGCCTAAGTTCTAACTCTCATTTTGCTTGGATTCAACTTTGTAAGACTGTTTCATTGTAAGTCACTCTGAATAAAAGATGACTGCTATGTGCTGTCAGTGAACAGGCACCTAAGACCGCTACTGAATTTAAAATAGTGCATCAAGACCACAAGAAAATAAGGACTAGTTTAAGGACATAAGGATCCATACATGCTTGGTGACTAGGTAAAAAAACCAACATTTGTTAAAACAGCCTGAGAACAATGTTGGACACACTGAGCAGGTATTTCAATGAAAGAGAACTAGAATTTTCCATTTTTGTTACGTTTTTATGATGTGGAACACACTGTACAACCCCAAATCAGAAACATGTGAAATGGTGATGGAAAAATGCAAAATAAAAAATGTGTTCCTTACATTTTACTTATTACTTTAAAATAACACTTTAATTTCAGTGCATGCATAAAGAGCAAGAACACAAGCCTAAAATGAACACCTGTGATATCCAAACCCTCAGACAGCACTGCATTTCAAGAACCATCATTCATTAACAGCTGCTTTTAACCACGTGGGGCAAGGGATTATTTGGCCAAACCTTGGCCAAGCACTACAATACCAGAGTTATGGGTAGGAGATCCTTTGACTGTGGCAGCTTCCCACCCTTTGGAAACTCTCTTCCAGCATCTGTTCGGGGTCTGAGCATCTAAACCTTCCGCAATTTAAATTTAAATTTCTGAAAACTTGTTTTTCGTCTTCAACTAATGTTTGATGTTGTTTGTTTGTTTTGGAATTGTTGTTTGTTACTGTCTATCTTGAATTTGTTAAGCATCCTTGGGTACTGTGGAAGGCACGCTATATAAATTAAAACTTATTATTATTATTATTATTATTACATTAACAAATGCCCACTTAAAATGTTACTGTGCACAAAAACAATTTTTTTTTGTTTTTATGTTAACCCTTGTTCCAAAAGTGGCTAGGCTCGGAGGCAATCTGGACATCACACCAGTGGGGAAATGGGTGTTTTGTCAGATGAATCAGCATTCCCAGATCTTTTTGGGAAGAAATGGACGCAATGGGTTTCAGTTGGACCAAAGACGGAAAGGGACCATCCAGAATGTTATCAGCAATAAGTCCAACAGCCAGGGTCTGTCAGTCATGTCAGTGCACAAGGGTATTGTTGAGAATATAAAACAAAATTCTTTACATAAAGTAATTTAAACAAATTAATAATTGTTATAAAACGCTTACTGATGTGTTAGGTCTTAGAGTTAACAATATGATACTGGCATGCGTTTCAGGAAGAAGGCATTTTCCCAAACCATAGAAGTTTTCAGTTTTGACCTGGACAAAAGGAAAAAAATAGAAACGTGAAAGGCAAGTTGTTCTACAAAACAGATTATTAACCGATTTTAAAACTAGAAAATGAGGTCCAAAGAGACAAAAAACTTTTTGTTTGGAGGCTATCTGATTAAGGGCCAAGGTCAGGTAAACAAAGGGATAGTTGAAAGTGAGACTTCTTACGCAAGCGTGTGAATTGAAAATACAGTCTTGTGATTCATACTACTAATAAATTACATAAGTTTGTGAATGGTGTTGAATTATTTAAAGTAATTAGCACATAATTATTGCGGCAAATTAACATGTATTAAATGGAGGTGTGTATTACAAAAAGTTTACTAAATTAGATAAGTCATACGTATTAGACTAAACTTACCGTTTTTTCGGACCATTAAAGCGCACCGGATTATAAGACGCAATATCAATCGATCGGCTGCTTAACGGATCTATTTTCATACATAAAGCGCACCGGGTTATAAGGCGCATTAAATGAAACAAAAACTCTTAAAGTTCCGTCAGAAGCTCAGTTTGGTCTTTACCATGGCGCAGGGCCGGTATTCTTGCGTCTCCACTTCCGTACCATTGTTTAGAAATGTTTTGAATTGTCTCGCAGCTGCTTTATGTCCATGTCTTGTACTGCGTGACTGATAGCGTTGTGTTTGAAATCCGCTTCGAAATGAAATGAATGGAATGCAACGTACCCATAATGCTGAAGCACCATTACCAGTATACTCCGCGATGATGCGCCACTACGGTGGCCGTAAGCTTCGTAACTTACCAAGGCCGTGCTAAAACATTTTGACAAATTTATGAGCGCCGTGTACCATCTAGCTCAATCGGTTCTAGGTCACAGAAAAGCAGCACAACCAGAATTAATTCATACATTAGACACACCGCATTTTTAGGCGCACACTGTCGATTTTTGAGGGAAAAGTTAAAGGATTTTAAGTGCGCCTTATGGTCCGAAAAATACGGTAGTCAATTTGAGTGTCTTAATGAAATAGGCTTTTAACAGAAGAACATGTAGTGTGTGTACTACTTAGGTTAAATCATTGGAATTTTCAGAATGATGCTAGTTATAAGCGTTGCTAATTCATATATAAATTAGACTGAGCATATATTGATTAGGCCTCATGTTGATGATTAAGTATGTGGCAGATCAAAGCATTAATTTACTGAATATATCCAGCGTAGAATTAGTCTTGATTATTAAACAAAACGAGTGCAATATGTGTAAAAATGTTTTAGCAGAAGGCATTCAAACTTGAAGTGAAGATGAATTGTGTAACATTTGTGTGCGGATAATGGAGCCAACCCTCCCCTGGCAGAGAGTTCAGGAAAATGTGCAAAAGCAGAGTGTGTCTTGACCTTGGGAAAAAGACACAGACACAAAGAGGGTATTAATGACCTTAAGCCAAGGGGGCAGGAGTGAAATGAAATGCCAGGGTTGGGGGCTAAACCTTTTGAAAGCACGCAGATGGAAATACTAGCTGTGAAAAGAGAGGTATATAAACTGCATGTTGTGATCAATACTTTGGAACTTGACCTTGCCTGCACTGCGCTGTGAGCTAACTTCCCAAGATCTGCGAGAGAATAAAAAAAGATAGAGCTGTACTCTGTCTCTGACCATCCTTTCTCTCCACACATTCAACGAACACGCGAAGTCTGAGGTGAACGACTTCAACAGTATCTTACACTACTGTTATGGCAGCATTAATGCAGAACTTGAAAATATTGGGTTCCTACTGTCACCAGTGAAATAAAAGGAACACTGAATGTAAGGAACACTGTGGGGTTTTTTTTAATTATTTGCATTTTCCGTACCATCCCAACATTTTTCTATTTGATGTTGTACAAATAACTTTAAGTAAAATGTACGGGCAATAAGTACAGATGAGCTTCTTGCAATACATTTTAGCACATGATAAAACAATGGGAAGGAGGTGGTGTCAAGCAGGGGCATGTCTAGATTGCGCAGAGACCATACATGTGCAGCCATCCATTTTTTGCAGCACTCAGGAAAAACAACATTATCCATACAATGAAGCTCTGGTAACACTTTATTATAAGGGTACATGAAATAGCATTAATTCATACAGTATTTCCTGAGTGAGTAATCATTAGGTTGTACACGTGATACATCATAAGTCATCATGACTAGGCATAAAGTGAGCATGTGTCATACAGGCCTTCATGCAGGAGCAATATATGAATTCATGTAGTAATTAAGGTAGAACCTGGATGTTATGCAAAACTAAAGCATTACTTCTTCATGAGGTTATGATGTTTGTGCCCCTCGAAGTAAAGTGTTACCAGAGCTTTTTGTGTATTTGCCAGTATGCTCTGAAATAAGCTCTTACAAGGGCTATGAATAGCACAGGGCTATTTTCACGTGGTTCGCTAGGAATGAGCTCAGCAAATGAAGCTCATTTCACCTAGAAGGTAGGTCATGGCTCATAAACATCAAAATCTTTGCAACACAACCGACACCAGAGAAACAAGTGGAGAGAAAAAAACTTCATCTTTGCAACTCCGCCATCATACAACCCAAAATCAAAAAAAGTTGGGACGGTATGGAAAATGCAAATAGATATATATATATATATATATATATATATATATATATATATATATATATATATATGCAGTGTTCCTAAAAAATTTTGAATGGGGCAATTTAGGGCTAGTAATAAGGTAAAAAAAAAAAAAACTAAATAATATCAAACAGGTTATGTCAACAGGTGATTATAATCATGATTTGGTACAAAAGCAGTATCCAAGAATCTTTGAGGAGTAAAGATGGGCAGATGATCTCCAGTTTATGAACAAATGTGTGAGAAAATTATTGAAATAGTTAAAAACAATTTTCCTCAAATTAAGATTGGAAGGGATTTACATATTTCTCCTTCTAGGAATTTGGAGGAAGTTCAGTGCGTAAATGGTAAGGGCACAACCCTAAGCTGAAGTGGCGTAATCTCCAATCCCTCAGATGGCACAGCATCAAGAACCGTCATTCATCAATAGCTGATAGAACCACATGGGCAAGAGATTACTTTATCAAACCTTTATCAAGCACTACAATACAGAGTCACATTCATAAATGTCACTTAAAACATTACTGAGCAAAAAGGAAGCCTTATGTTTACCATGACCAGAAGTGGCATCAACTTCTCTGGGCTTGGAGGCATCTGGGATGGACCATCACACAGTGGAAACTTGTATTGTGGTCAGATGAATCAGTATTCCAGATCTTTTTTTGGAAGAAACAGATGCCATGTGCTCCAGACCAAAGATGAAAAGGACCATCCAGACTGTTAACAATTACAAGTCCAAAAGCCAGGCTCTTTCATGGTATGGGGTTGTGTCAGTGCCCTTGGCAAAGGTCATTTACACTTCAGTGATGGCAGCATTAATGCAGGAAAGTACGCTGACATTTTAGAGCAACATAAGCTGTCTTCAAGACGACATCTTTCAAAGGGACGTCCATTCATTTATCAACAAGACAACACAATACAAGCAAAATCAGAAAAAGTTAGGGGTTACATATGGAATTCTCTTGAAGTCTTTCTTTGAGGAACATTGTTTTTAAACATTTCAATAATTTTCTTACACATTTATTGATAAACTGGAGATCCTCTGCCCATCTTTACACAAAGTCTCAGCATTTCATGGATTCTGCTTTTGCACCAAATCATGATTATAGTCACCTGTTTGAAATCACAATCATTATTTAGTTTATTTTTTATCTCATTACTAGCCCAAACTGTCCCTGTACCAACTTTTTTTGGATTGTGTTGCAGGCCTGAAATGCAGGAATGGATGTTTATTAACAAATGAAATGAAGTTGACCAGAAAAAAATCATGACATATATTGGATTCATACTGTCTGGAATTAAATAAAAGTAAAAAAAAATGTAAGGAACACTGCATATATATTTTTATTTGCATTTTCCATACCATCCCAACATTTTTTGATTTTGGGTTGTATGATGGTGGCGTTGTAAAGACGAAATTTTTTTTTCTCTCCAATTGTTTCTCTGGTGTTGCTGTGTAGCAAAGATTTTGATGTTTATATCGGCCACGACCTACCTTCTAGGTGAATGAGCTTCTCAACTGCTGAGGCTCATTCCTAGCCAACCACGTGAAAATCTCCCTGCGCTATTCATAGCCCTTGTAAGAGCTTAAAGCTCAAAGGAAATGTAAAAGAACCCTGCATATATATTTTTTTGTATTTTCCATATCATCCCAACTTTTTCTGATTTGTTGTTGTAGTTAAATGTGCTCATGTCTCATAGCTATTCAGTCAGTTCCTGGCTTTCTTCTAAAATACAGCATGCATCTCAGTGAAACGAACTTGCCAATCTTGCATGGTAAAAACCCAACAGAAACTCAATATACATGTATGTTGGGCAGTGTTGATATTAAATTAAGCAACGTATGGGAAACGCGCTATTCAACAGCACACAGTAGTGTTAGGACAACATCCAGATGGCATAACGTTCAGTTTCACAGAATGCATCTTAGATGCTAAGCGACACACACTGGTAAAAATTGAAAATAAACCCAGTATACTGTATCCATGGTGCATGCAGGGAGCCCCAGATAACACCATGCCCCTTTTCTCTTCTTCCTTTTACATTTATGTCATTTAGCAGACGCCCTTATCCACACCGACTTACAATCAACACAGTCTTACAATCCGAGCAATTGTGGGTTAAGGGTCTTGCTCAAGGACCCAACAGTAGCAGCTTGGCAGAGGTGGGATTTGAACCCTGGACCTTCTGGCCCATAGTCCATTACCTTCTGGCCCATAGTCCACTAGGCTACCACAGCCCTTTTATTGTTGTTGTTTTTGCAGTTATGTTATTTTCTGCTACAAATTACATGAACATGTAATCACACGTTAACACCCTCATTGGGGTCACATATTTTGACAGCAACAAGTTTCAATGTGACCTAGGCTTTTAATTGCAATGCAGGACAAGCAGTTATAGAGAGTGGGTAGGTTGCTGTATGCTGAGATGACTACTTCCTACTGTAACAGACAGAATTGAACATTATGACCCACGTTACTAAGCTAAATTTCCACCACAATGCTGCTAAAACATACCTGACTTTTTGGGGTGATGCTGACATATGGTAGCACCTTTGATGCAGTCTGACAACACAAATAATTTTTTTATATAAAGAAGACAGCTCAAGTCTTTAAAATCCATTTTAGCCTTTGAACTGAAGTGCCACGTATGCAAGTGCCTAAAATAGTGCTCGCAGCTACACACACAGCTGCACTTTCATGATTAAGGCGGTCTGCACAGTCTGTCTCAAACATCGGAACATTAGGGAATCTAGCAGTTTGTAGACAGCCTACGTGTCTGGAATTGTCTTTATACACTGCTCAAAAAAATAAAGGTTACACTCAAATAACACATCCTAGATCTGAATGAATGAAATATTCTCATTGAATACTTTGTTCTGTACAAAGTTGAATGTGCTGACAACAAAATCACACAAAAATCATCAATGGAAATCAAATGTATGGTCAATGGAGCGAGACATGATGTCCCAGATGTGCTCAATCAGATTCAGGTCTGGAGAACGAGTGGGCCAGTCCATAGCTTCAATGCCTGCATCTTGCAGGAACTGCTGACACACTCCAGCCACATGAGGTCTAGCATTGTCCTTCATTGAGAGGAACCCAGGCCAACCGCAGCAGCATAGGTCTACAAGGGATCTGAGGATCTCATCTCGGTACCTCATGGCAGTCAGGCTACCTCTGGCATCACATGGAGGGCTGTGTGGCCCTCCAAGAAATGCCACCCCACCCATACTGACCCACTGCCAACCAGTCATGCTGAATGGATGTTGCAGGGCAGCAGATCGTCTCCACGGATCTCCAGACTCAGGGCCGCCATTGGCGAATTTCCCATACTGTGTTCTCTTTCAAATGCAGTGTCGCTGCACGGTGTTGGGCTTTGAGCACAACCCCCATCTGTGGACGTCGGTCCCTCATAATACTAACTATCCTCATGAGTCGGTTCCTAACCATTTGTGCATACACATGCACATTTGTGGCCTGCTGGAGGTTATTTTGCAGGGCTCTGGCGTGCTCTTTCCTGTTCCTCCTTGCACAAAGGCGGAGGTAGCGGTCCTGCTGCTGGGTTGTTGCCTCTAGGGCTGTTCCTCCTCCCCCTCCCCGTCTCCTTATTTTCCTTTGCTGTTTCCTGGTAACCCCCATCCAGCCTCTGGACAGTACGCTGACAGGCCCAGCAAACTTCTGCCACAGCTCGCATTGATGGCCATCATGGATGAGCTGGCACCACCTGAGCCATTTGTGTGAGTTGTAGAGTCCGTCTCATGCTACCACGAGTCTGAAAGCACCACCAACATTCAAAAGTGACCACAACATCAGCCAGAAAGCATAGTTACTGAGAAGTGGTATGTGGTCCCCACCTGCAGAACCACTCCTTTATTGAGTGTGTCTTGCTAATTGCCAATAATTTCCACCAGTTGTCTATTCCATTTGCACAACAACATGTGAAATTGATTGTCAATCAGTGTTGCTTCCTAAGTGGACAGTTTGATTTCACAGAAGTTTGATTTACTTGGAGTTAGATTGTGTTGTTTAAGTGTTCCCTTTATTTTTTTCAGCAGTGTATTATTTTTACATGAGAGGTCATTTTTAGATATTGCTACTTCTGTATCTTAATGGAGTTTGGAAGTATGGTGAGCAATCTAGTGTTAGGTGAACTCAGGGCACTAGTGGTATCATTGACAGTAGATCTAAGATGAACTATATTGCCGAAAGTATTTGCTCGTCTGCCTTCACATGCATATGAACTTGAATGACATCCCATTCTTAATCCACAGGGTTTAGTACCATTCTCCTGCAACCGCCAAATCCAGACTCGTCCATTAGATTGCCAGACGGAGAAGCATGATTCGTCACTCCAGAGAACATGTCTCCACTGCTCTAGAGTCCAGTGGTGGTGTGCTTTACACCACTGCATCCAATGCTTTGCATTGTGCTATTGTGCTTCGTGATGTAACGCATTAATGTGGCTGCTACTGACAGTTGACTGTGGAGTACTTAGTAGCGAGGAAATTTCATGACTGGACTTGTTGCACAGGTGGCATCCTATCATGCTAGCATGCTAGAATTCACTGAGCTCCTGAGAGCGACCCATTCTTTCACAGATGTTTGCAGAAGCAGTCTGCATGCCTAGGTGCTTGATATTATTCATCTGTTTTCATGGAAGTGATTGAAATACCTGAATTCTATGATTTGAATGGGTGAGTGAATACTTTTGGCAATATGGTGTAAGATAGAGGAAGCCTTAAGAGCTTTATATGCAGAACAATTGGATAAATAAGGAATCATGTTGAAAGATAGTTCTATTGAAAGATAATTAGTAATTGATTATTGATGATATATGGTGTCAGGATGCTGTAAAGAATACTTATAGAATTGAATTTTGAATAGTTTGTGAAGTTTATGGAGCTATTGGAATGGATACCTTTGCATCAATTTGAATTAGTAGAGATGAACGCTTGAAGGATTCTTCTGGTCTTTGGATGGTTAACCGCTCTAGGTAGCACCTCACAGGTCTAGAAGAAAACAATTTCATTGGAGCTATTTGTAGCCTGTAAGTGATAATTTAAAAAAAAATCCAGAAATTATAATAAATCAACATGCTCTCCCTATTTTATCCCAGCTTGTCCTGTCAGCTGTTGCAGTACAGGGGTTGACCAAGCCAGAAGGCACTGCAAGGGACTCGAACATAACATGCCTTCCATTCAGGAAGGTGGAGTCAATTTAATTCAGAAAAAACACTTTCTCCTCACATTCTTGCTATATAATAATAAATAAATAAATAATAAATTGACAGTATAATCAATAAACAATAGACAGTAAGTTGTTGCTGACCATGTTCATCCCTTTATCACCACTGTGTACCCATCTGCTCAGATCATCTCAAACAGGATTCTTGAACATGACAGTGAGTTCACTGTACTCAAATGGCCTCCAGTCACCAGATCTCCATCTGGTAGAGCAACGTTGGAATGCAGTGGAACAGTAGATTTGCATCATATATCTGCAGCTGACAACTCTGTAGCAGAAGAGAAGGCCTGGCATGCAGTCTCTGCTCTAATTCATCCCAAAATTGTTCTATCAGGTTGAGGTCAGGACTCTGTGCAGGCCAGTCAAGTTCTTCCACACCAAACTTGCTCATCCATGTCTTTATGGACCTTGCTTTGTGCACTGGTGCACAGTCATGTTGGAACAGGAAGGGGCTATCCCCAAACTGTTCCCACAATATTGGGAGCATGAAATTGTCCAAAATTTCTTGGTATGCTGAAACATTAAGAGTTTCTTTGACTGGAACAAAGGGGCTGAGCCCAACTTCTAAAAAACAACCCCACACTATAATCCCCCCTCCACCAAACTTTACACTTGGCACAATACAGTCAGACAAGTACCGTTCTCCTGCAACTGCCAAATCCAAACAGATTGCCAGATGGAGAAGTGTGAGTTGTCATTACAGAAAACATGTCTCCACTGCTCTAGAGTCCAGTGGCAGTGTGCTTTACACCACTGCATCTGACGCTTTGCATTGCGCTTGGTGACACTTAAATGCAGCTGCTCGACCACAGAAACCCAGTCCATGAAGCTCTCTCTGCACTGTTCTTGAGATAATCTGAAGGCCACATGAAGTTTGGAGGTCTGTAGCGATTGACTCTGCAGAAAGTTGGCGACCCCTGCACACTATGCACCTCAGCATCTGCTGACCCCGCTCTGTCATTTTACATGGCCTACCACTTCGTGGCTGACTTGTTGTCGTTCCCAATCACTTCCACTTTGTTATAAAACCACTGGCAGTTGACTGTGGAGTAGTTAGTAGCTAATTTCACAACTGGACTTGTTGCAGAGGTGGCATCCTGTCATGGAAGCATGCTGGAATTCATACACCTGTGGTCATGGAAGTGATTGAAATACCTGAATTCTATGATTTGAATGGGTGAGTGGCAATATGGTGTAAGATAGAGGAAGCCTTAAGAGCTGTATATGCAGGACAATTTGATAAATAAGGAATCTGTTAAAGATAGTAATATTGAAAGATAATTAGTAATTAATGATAGATGATATATGGTGTCAGGATGCTTCGAAAGAATACTTGTAGAATTGAATTTTGAATAGTTTGTGAAGTTTATGGAGCTATTGGAATGGATACCTTTGCAACAATTTGGAAATTGGTAGTCAGACTGTGGTAGCCTAGCGGGTAAGGTACTGGACTATGGACCAGAAGGTCCAGGGTTGAAATCCCTCCTCTGCCAAGCTGCCACTGTTGGGTCCTTGAGCAAGACCCTTAACCAATTGCTTGGATTGGAAGATTGTACCAAGTGTAAGTCACTCTGGTTAAGGGTGTCTGCTAAATGCTGTAAATGTAAATGTAAATTTGAATTACTAGAGATGAACACTTGCAGGATTCTTCTGCTCTTTGGAGTTTACCCGCTCTATGTTAGCACCTCACAGGTCTAAATAAAACCTTCCAAAGGGATTATGAGGCTTTTGTAGCCTGTAAGTGAATCATTAAAAAACAATCCAGAATTATAATCATCAACATCCTCTCCCTATTTAATCCATCTTGTCCTGTCAGCTGTTTGCAGGTACAGGGGTTGCCTAGCCAAGGCACTGCAAGGGACTCGAACATAACATGCCTTCCATTCATGAAGGTGGAGTCAATTTAATTCAGAAGAAACACTTTCTCCTCACATTCTTGCTACTGTCCATAAAATATATGACCAGAGGAAGAACTCTGTGTAGTCTCTGTGAGTGACACACAATGGCTGCGCTACACTGTCCAACAGCATGTAGGTGTGTTTCTAATTCATTTTATAGACAAGGTCATGAGGAGGCGCAATCTTGCACATGGAGATGGAGCAGGGTTACATAACAGAAAAGAAAGTACTTTTTTACTAACTTCAGCCAACGTGATACAGGAACGTTCCAACTTAGCCGGTTTAACTGGAGCCACTGAGAGGTATAATTTGAGTAAATCATTTACTGGACACGCCTTTTTATCCCATCATTGTAGTTCTGCTTAAAAATCTGGTATTAATAGTTACATAAAGCAAAAGGTTAAGTGTAGTTTTAATTTTGTGCTTTGTGAAACACAGTTCAGGATAGATTTGGTTGCTGTGCAATATAGTTCAGAGGTAATAAAGTAGTAGATGCAATAAATTAGAAAACACCCCCCTAGACGTAAAACCAATAGACTTAAATACCCAAACTTCACTAAAAGGTGACCATAAAATAATAAATTGACAGTATAATAAATAGACAAAAGATAGTAAATACATGATAAACTCCATAAAGAAGTATAAACGTGTAAACAATGTTCAAACTGAGATAAATATGTGTGCCAGTTTTATACGTAGTGTTCAGCACAGATGTTTGTTTTAATGTTCTGGTAATGTTCAGTAAACAGAGATATGAACGTTTGTTTTATGATCTGGTGGGTACTCGAATGTTCTGATATCTTCTCGCAGATGGCACGGTTGGAACAGAAAGTGGCCGGGGTGTGTGGGGTCTGAGGTGTAAACTATGGTTATGCAGCTGGTCAGCAGGTCATGCTTTCCACTCTAGAGCTGTAGAAGTTGAGGGGGAGTGGTGACCTTATTTCCTAGTACTTTAAAACTACACATGGATTCTGATCAGAAATGTTACCTGGCAGACAGTGTAGCAGCTGTTACAAAAAAAAATAGCTGTACTGCCTTAGCTCAAGCTCCGCCAGGTGAATGCGTGACAGAAATGTACCATGGAAGGAATGAGTTAAGAACGATTAGATACATGCTCCAAGATGGGTCCTCACACTGCTTGCTTCTCCACCCCAAAGAAAAACTAGACTCCTCTGTTTGTGGGTAGAAGAAGCTAAAAAAAAGCTTATTACACCAATGATTCAGTACCTCAGATTATACATGGAACATTTTACTGAATTGGTTCAAAATCAGTTTTGTCTAAACTTCACATATCTAGCAAAAGTACAAGTCAGTATTTTTATGTTTTGAAAGGTGCCTTTTTCAAATGTTTTGGCAGTGACAATTTTGAGCTAGCAAGTGCATAACTGCCAAATTTTATTTAAAAAGTAAACTCATACTTGTTTGTTTATTCAGTTTTGTTTAACATCGATATCAGCATCAGTGGCCATTTCAGCACCACTTTGTTTGTTTATTTGGTGGGTAACAGTCACAGCAGGAAGGTCCTGGGTTTGAGCCCAGGTGAAGGTCAGTGTGGGTTTACTCCGGGTACTCCGGTTTCCTCTCGCAGTCCAAAGACAAGATTTAGGTTAATTGATTAATTGAATTACACTGAAGTGGCCAGAGTGTGTGCACCCTGCGACGGATTGACTAGCCCCTATGCCACCTGCTAGGCACTGGTTTCTTGGATAAGAAAGAGAATGAATGGTTTTTTTATTTTATTTAATGTTGCTATCAGCAATGGCCATTTTAGCAACAGACATAAGATTACATTAAAACTACACATATACAGTATACACTCAGATCAGGCCAATTTAACATAATCAGTTACCCTAATGCATGTCTTTGCACTGCGGGAGGAAACCAGAGTACCCAGAGTAAACCCACGCAAACACAGGGAGGACATGAAAACATGCGAGCATCAGAATGGGGAAGAAAGGTGATTTAAGTGACTTTGAATGTGGCATGGTTATTAGTGCTAGATGGGCTGGTCTGAGTGTTTCAGAAACTGCTGATCTACTGTGATGTTCTCACATAGGCATCTCTAGGGTTTACAGAGAATGGTCTGAAAAAGAGAAAATATCCAGTGAGCAGCACTTCTCTGGGTGAAAATGCCTTGTTGATGCCAGAATTCAGAGGAGAATCACTAGACTGCTTTGACCAGATATACAGGCAACAGTAACTCAAATAAATACTTGTTATAATAAGTATGTAGAAGAGCATATTTGAACAACACGTCAAACCTTGAAGCAGATGGGCTACAGCAGCAAAAGACCACCCCGGGTGCCACACCTGTCAGCTTTCAGACGGTATCATCAGAATTTGCCAATACAACATGAAAGCATGGATCCATCCACCCTGTTATCAATGGTTCAGGCGGGTGGTGGAGGAATAATGGTGTAGGGGGGACACTTCATGCCTTTTAATACCAACAAAGCATTGATTAAATGCCCCAGCCTACCAGAGTATTGTTGCTGACCATGTTCATCCCTTTATCACCACAGTGTACACATCTGCACAGATCACCTCAAACTGGATTCTTGAACATGACAGCAAGTTCACTGTACTCAATGGCCTCCAGTCACCCAATCTCCATCTGGTAGAGCAACTTTGGAATGCAGTGGAACAGGAGATTGGCATCATGTACGTGCAGGCGACAACTCTGTAGCAAGTGCATGATGCTATCATGTCAATATGGTCTGGATAAAGCTCAGAGGAATGTTTCCAGCACCTTGTTGTATCTATGCCATGAAGAATTAAGACAGTTCTGAAGGCAAAAGTGGATCCAATGTGGTACCAGCAAGGTGTACACAATGAAGTGGAACCCAAAGGGAAATTCTGGTGAGAAAACTCGCAAGCGTCTTTATCAAGGGTTTGTTTAAATAACGTACGCACAAAACCATTCACGGAATGAAGTTTAATGCCCATGGAACATACAATACATTAATAACTATCAATATGTGCATTATTTACTTACATACAGTCAAATAATTGCATTTTGAGAGAGCATACGTATCATTTTCTCAGTAAAGCACTGCAGAGCAGACGTTTAAAAAAAACAAAGTGACAATGGTATGTCTGCCAGGCTGTACGTATACAAATCATGTTCTGTGTAAACCGTACACATATACAGTACAAAACAATCATTAGTTACAACAAGCATTCCAGTCCATCAGCTGGTGCCGTCTTGGTTGATGCTACCATAATATTACTTAAAAGCAACTGACTAATGGTGATTCTTGGCCATTAATGAGGAGTTTGAAAAGGCTTTATTTCACAATAGATGTGATATTTCACTTTTTGATTTAAAAAAAAAAAACTAGGTGTACTAGGTGTATCGGTGAAAAACCAACGCACTAACAGTTTTCACCACTATACAGAGGAGCCTCGAATAACTTGTAGACTTGGCTCCGAGTGAATTGATAGTTATGGAAGTATAAAATGGAGCATAAAGTAAGCAAGGCATACAACATTTAATTAGAATAACTAGAATAACATAAGGCTTTATGCACTTTTGGAGTGACTCGTAAAGCACAGTCTTCTTCACAATGCAGTTTTCATTTCTGCCTTTGAATGCACACAGAGAGAGTATTCTGTGCATTAAATACACTGCAATTATTTGGGCTTGGGTAATTTCAGCATGATATATGATGCTGTGGTAGGGGGCTGGGGGACTGTGGTAGCCTAGCGGTTAAGGTACTGGACTATGGACTAAAAGGTCCAGGGTTCAAATCCCACCTCTGCCACTGTTGGGTCCTTGAGCAAGGCCCTTAACCCACAGTTGCTTGGATTGTAAGACTGTATCAATTGTAAGTCGCTCTGGATAAGGGCGTCTGCTAAATGCTGTAAATGTAAATGTACTGTGGCCAAACTAATGAAGCCTCCATTGTAAACTCTAGAAAGGATCCACATGGCTTCACTATAACCAGTATTTTAAACTCCTGTTTGGAAATCTTTATTTGTAATAGAATTGTTAAGACTTTTTTAGTGTACAACGTCAACAGTGCAGAAACAGAATGCTGTAAACAGCACTACAAGCACTAGCAGAATGGAGATACACCAGGATTATTTTTAGATTTTAGTGTGAGCCAGGTTATTACAGGAGCAGTGTAATATATCTAGCTTTTAATTTTCTGTAGAAGGAGATTATTTTACATTATTAACATTGATGCCAATTGGTACAATCACAGTGCCTGGGAATTGCAACTGCAACCGTTTGGAATATTACTAACAGCAATTAACAACAGAGCTTGAAGGGTAAACAAATGCAGAAATGCCTACATTTGTACGTCTTGATGTAATTATAAAATACAGACATTGGACAAAATGCTGCTTATATCAATAGCTTGCAAAAGGCATGAGCATGGACATAGTGGCGAATTCATGGATGTTCAGTTTTCCTTTTAGAATACGTTTCATCTTGCTTCTGATCGACAGCAAAAAAGTTTCAGAGAACAGAGTTAACTGCTTTAGGACTGAGTGTCAGTGGCTCTAACATAGTGAAAACAATAATTGCACATTTGGTGTAGGCACCCAAACACAATTACTACTTGCTTGGCGAGCAACTAGCAGGGTCTAGCCAGTTTTCAGTAATGTTAGTGTATAAGAGTTTTAGCTAAGTGATACTGTTAGTACAGCCTCTTTTTGAAAGAAAGCATGTGACTCCGGTAGCACACAGTTCAGGCCAGCTCCCAAACTGAAAATTAGTAGTGAAACTTGCAAGTAGCAAAGAATTTGAAAAAGACAATGGCATGGAGAGATAAATGAACGTGTGCAAGCAAGGACAAGTGAGCGTGTGTCAGATTAATTTCAGTAGTGCTCAAGAGGAATTCAAATGACAATGGCTCTGATGAGATTTCCCATGGAGGTGGAAACCTACAGCCTACGGACTCTGCAGAGGGCTGTTCTCCGTTTCTAGTTGAGCCAGCTGCCTCCTGAGGCTGTTCACCTTGTTCTGCAGCTCCTTATTGTATTCAATAATGTGGACCATCTCCTCATAGGCCTCATCCAGACACTTGGTCGAGCGATTCCAGCGTAGGAACACTCCTATAGGAGAGAAAAATGAATCTCTACTGACCAGCACAGTGTTTCTCCAACAAAAGTTTTAAAGGTTAAATAACATCATGCATCAATGATGGAAAAATTGATTGACAGCTGCATGAAAGACGGGGATACACTGTAAGCCAGAAGTACCACACATTCAGCTTCTCAATGATCGCCAACTTGGGTAAAGATGGGGAAAATAAAGGTGTGAAAAATCTTTGTGACTAAAGAATATAATCTCGTCTTTCCAGCAGGACAATTATCCAAAACAAATGGTTTTGTTTAAAAATTATTTAAAATTCAATTTAATTAAAGCTTAGCTTTTTATTCTAACCTTAGGTCATATTTTCAGTGTGGCACAGTGTTAAGTGCTATCGCCTCAGAACTCCAAGGACCCATGTTCAAATCTGGCCTCTGCCTGTTTGGGACTGTGGTGATGAAACAGATGGGGAACTGAACTATGGACCTGAAGATCCAGGGTTCAAATCCCACCTTTGCCAAGCTACCACTGTTGGTCCTTGAGCAAAGCCCTCAACCCACTCTTGCTTGAACTGTAAGCCTATATCAGTTGCAAGTCGGTCAGGACAAGGGCGTCTGCTAAACGACTAAATGTAAGTGTCTGCTGAATGACTACACAAGTTTGCATGTTCTCCCCGTGTATGCAAGGATTTCATCTGGGTAAAGGCATGCGTTAGGGTCAACCGCCATTTCTAAAGTGTCCTCATGTGGTGTCTGTCTAGGGTTGATTCCGGTCTTGCCCCCAATGCTATTGGTTAGGCTCCAGCCTCCCTTAAGTAGATAAAGTGTGTATATAAATTGAGAGAAAGTTTCATTGTGATATTGAGCTAACCCACTGTAATGACATGTTTTCATTACTGTGTTTACCCACAGTTGGAAAGGGCGGCAGTAATTATAGTGCTGCCTGTATATAGAAATGTCAGTGATACCATCATACATATGGTATATACATATACATATGCCAAAGGGCTAAATGCAATCTTGTCTTCCTCTTTATACCAGGCACAGGTGACTTAGTTTTATGAACAGATTGCAAAATCAGTCACGTCCTTGGATGCCATGAATGTGAATTTGATAGTTGGCATTACACCAGCTTTAAGAGCCATTAAGAGGAGCATATATCATATTACTCCACATTGCAAATACAGACTGCACTGGTCATTATGGTTTCTTGTGCACTGAATAACATTTTTAAACACATCCTGAAGCTGTATTATTAAATGCAAAACATATAGGTGAGTTCCATTAAGGAGAAGAACAAAATGCTCAGTCACCTGCCAGAGTTTTCCAGTTTGAAGGGTGAAATATCATCCGAGTGTGCACGGAGAAATACTCCAGTGACCAAATCAAACTCAAAAACCTTTAGTTCACTGATACAGTAATCTTTGGTTTGGGAGAAAAGGTAAATGTAAATTTTGTTAAAACGAGCATTAACAAAAGATAATGATTCCTTCAAAAACCTAATACAGTGCTGTGCAAAATATCTTAGGCCACCATTAGATTAGATATACTGTTGTTTTAGCAATGGTATAATGATCATATATAATTATTCATCAATTTCTAGAGAAATGTTTAATAATTATTTCTCAATTATTAGAATACAACAAGAAAATACAGCAAATTTGTATGCAGTATTAAAAAACTGAATCAAAATCTTAAAAAATAAACCACAACAGAGTCTATAGGTTCTAGTGGCAAGTATTTAGTGTGACCCCCTCCTTACACTTAACAATAGAAGCATCTGGCAGCTGCATCTGGATCCCAAGTTAACTCTTCTACTGTCCAAAGAAACTTCATCAGGAATGGTCTTTTTGGACGGGTTGCAGCCAAGAAATCACTTTTTAAGGAGGGCAGGGTGAAAAGGCTAAGATCTGCTAAAGCTCACAAAAACTGGAATTAAAATCATTGGAAAAGAGTTCTGGTTAAGATTCTGCTTATCGATTCAGGTTATCAGTTGGTGATATGAATGGTGATAAAATGTGTCAAATGTTTAGGTATAAAGAATATATTTGTTTTTTTATATTTCAACTTCAAAAGTAATAATTTTTACATTAAGCTTTTTTTGTTGTTCATTTACAGCTATAAAGAAAAAGCTTAACAGATTAATGTAAAGCAGTGATGTAGGAACACCAAACTTCTCTCAATTACTACTGGTCATAAGTAATCTCTACTGCTGAAATGACCAACATGTGGTTTAAAGGGAAAGTAATCATTTTTATGCTAAACCTTTTACTGATGATAGGTTTAAGATATTAACCCACGTTAAGCTTTGTTCATGTTAGGCGTTTTAGACTCTCCCAGTTAACGCAGTATTCGGGCTAAGAGACCGCAGTCGTTTGAACACAGTACACTGCTGAAGCTCAATATCATACTGGTGCTTTAGATGTTTTGCCATGTTGGAGGTGCAACCTCCTTTACAACAGATCACAAATTGCATTTAGCCCCAACTCTAACCCCTGGGAGCCAAACTTTTGAGTGTCCATCTTCCACAAAAGCTCCAGTGGAGCGTATCAAAAACAAACCCATGTGATGACGTAAGTGATCACATGACGCACCGGTCCTGGGAGACAAGTGCCCCTTCTTAACACAGACGTATTTTTGCACTAATCATGAACTGATAAGTGGAATTGAACTTCTAGTTTTTTACGATGTACCTTGGGATTCTTGGTATTTGAATCAGAACCGGGTTTCCATATCCAACCCTTCCTAAGATGTTTGCACAGTACTATATAAATACAGTATATACCGTATATACATACATATATACATACAGTCATGGCTGAAAGTGTTGGCACCCCTGACATTTTTCCAGAAAATGAAGAAAAACTTGCAATTACACAGGTTTTGTTACACACATGTTTATTTCCTTTGTGTGCATTGGAAAAAAACAGAAAACAGAGCAAAAAAGTCAAAATTTATATAATTTCAAGCAAGACTCAAGAAATGGCCTGGACAGAATTATTGGAACCATCAACTTAATATTTGGTTGCACACTATTTGGAAAAAATAACTGAAATCAATCACTTCCTATAACCATCAACAAGCTTCTCATACCTCTCAACTGGAATTTTGGGCCACTCTTCTATTGCAAACTACTCCAGGTATCTCATATTTGAAGGGTGCCTTCTCCCAACAGCAATTTTAAGATCTCTCCACAGGTGTTCAATGGGATTTAGATCCAGACTCATTGCTGGGCACTCCAGAACTCTCCAGCGCCTTGTTTCCATCCATTCCTGGGTGCATTTTGAAGTATGTTTGGGGCCATTGTCCTGCTGGAAATCCCATGACCTAGCACGCAAACCCAGCTTTCTGACACTGGGCGCTACATTGCGACAAAATCCTTTGGTAATCTTCAGATTTCATGATGTCTTGCACACAGTCAAGGCACCCAGCACCAGAGGCAGCAAAACAACCCCAAAACCTCTTTGAACCTCCACCATATTGGACTGTAGGTACTGTGTTCTTTTCTTTGTAGGCCTTATTCCATTTTCGTTAACAGTAGAATGATGTGCTTTACCAAAAAGCTCTATTTTGGTCTCATCTGTCCACAAGACGTTTTCCCAGAAGGATTTTGGCTTACGCATGTACATTTTGACAAACTGCAGTCTAGCTTTTATATGACTCTGTGTCAGCAGTGGGGTCCTCCTGGGTCTCCTGCGGTAGCGTTTCATTTCATTCAAATTTCAACAGATAGTTCGCTCTGACACTGATGCACCCTGAGCCTGCTGGACAGCTTGAATTTCTTTGGAACTTGATTGGGGCTGTTTTTCCACCATTGAGACTATCCTGCGTTGCAACCTTTCATCAATTTTTCTCTTCCGTCCATGCCATGGGTTGTAAACTTCTTGATCATGTTGCGCACCATGGACAAAGGAACATCAAGATATCTGGAGATGAACTTGTAACCTTGAGATGGTTGATATTTTTGGTCCTCAGACAGTTCTCTTCTTTTTCTATTCTCACAATGCAAAGATTGAGTCAACTTTCTCCTTTTTATCTGGGTTCAGGTGTGATTTTTTTTTTTATATTGCCCACACCTGTTACTTCCCACAGGTGAGTTTAAATGAGCATTACGTACTTGAAACAAAGTTATTTACCCACAATTTTGAAAATGTGCCAACAATTTTGTCAATGCCAGTTTTGGAGTTCTTTGTGAAATTATGTCAAATTTTCCTTTTTTGCCCTTTGATTTTTTGTGTTGTTCCAATACACACAAAGGAAATGAACATGTGTATAGCAAAACATGCATTTTCTGGGATAAATACTTCATTATTATTATAATACTTTGTTATGTGTACTAAAGTGAAATGACACAGGGAAAAAGTATTGAACACATGAAGAAAAGGAGGTGCACAAAGGCATGGAAAGCCAAAACACCAGCTGAAATCTGTCAGTATCAGTGCAAATTAATATCAGCTGGTTTAATCCTAACTGATGGCTTACAAAAATTTTTCTCACACAAGAAGCATCTCATGATGGGAAAAAGCAAAGAGCTTTCTCAAGACCTTCGCAACCTTACTCTTGCAAAACATACTGATGGTATTGGTTACAAATGTATTTCTAAACTTCTGAATGTTCCAATGCATACTGTTGTGGCCATTATCCGGAAGTGGAAAGAACATCATTTCACCATAAACCAGCCATGACCATTTGCTCCTCGCAAGATTCCTGACAGAGGAGTCAAAACAATAATCAGAAGCATTGTCCAAGAGCCAAGGACCACTTATAGTTACTTAGAAAACTATAAGTAATGCACTCAACAGCCATGGCCTGGTTTCAGAGAAAGAAAATAAAGCTGCTAGAATGGCCCAGTCAACCACCCGACTTCAATACAATTGAAAATCTATGGAAAGCACTGAAAATCAGAGTTCATAATAGAGGCCCCCAGAACCTTCATGAGCTGAAGACAGTTTGTGTGGAAGAATGAGCCAAAATCAATGCATGCAACCAGTTTCTCTTAACAACAAAAGCTTTTCTACTAAATATGAAATAAATTTCAGTAAGTGCGTTCAATACTTTTTCCCCTGTGTCATTTCACTTTATTAGACATAACTTAATTTTTGGACTTATTTGTTTTGACTGCTTTATATTTGTTTAGGACACACACAAGTCCTAAACGTAGATACAGAGAACCCAATTTTAATATAAATGGAACAATAACATATCATACTCTGCTGCTTATTAATTGAAGAAATCCAATGTTACATATCTGTAAGTGGCAATATGTGAACCTCTATGATTAGTAGTTATTTTGAAGGTGAAATTACAGAGGTCTTTGAACAATGGGATGACAATCAGCTTTAAAAGAATATATTTAAAGAATATTTATGTCCTGATTCTCACAGCTTGCCATCACTGATGGAACAATGAATTATGAAAATATACCAGCCAAAATGACGGACGTGAAGGACAAATCTGATTATATTTAGATCATATTTATGCAGCAATATAGAAAATTCAGACAAGTGTTCTGTCATAAAACTTTCAAGCACACCACTGTACCCTAGCTTAATTCAAATCCAAGAAACCAGTTGGAGGGAAAATGAAAAGATGAGTCAGTTCATCCTGAAAACTCTTCTGGCTTGGCTGAAGCAGATTTTGGGTAGAGAGCATGTGGTTGAACTGCACGTGTCAGTCCTCTACATGCTTCTACAGCCTGCATTTACACCCACTGAAAAACTTTTCACAGCATATGGGTCATTCTGGTTACTGTACCTGTATGCATGTACATTTCAGTCTTAAGGAACCATACTTTTATACATGGTGATTCTAAACCACATGATATCCTAGTGAAAAAACGAAACCGTCTGAGCCAGTTCTAATCCAATGCTGTTATATGAATGGTCTAAAGTAAACTTGCTCCAAAATAAAACTACAGCACAAATTGTAACACATTCGCTATAGTAATCTTCTTGTTCTGCATGTAGTCCATCCAAAACTTTTAGAAATAATCTGAATTTCAGTGTTTCTGACAGTCACTGAAAACATACAGCACAGGCATAAGCCATAAGCATGTCCTGCAGGGGATGCCAGTCCATCACAGTTGAAGTCACAGTGCTGGGGAATGATTCCCCCTCCTCCCTCGAGTATACCCAATCATCCAAACCAACCCCAAAGGCACAACTGGAACTCAAACTTAAGTCCAAGTTAAGTTTTAAAATAGGCAGTGGCTCTGTTTTTTTGACTATAGTTTTTAAGTATTACATTATACAGTGAATATAGTATTGCATAGTATTAATAAGATTACATGTTTTAAACAATATTAATAATATTTTATTTTCTTCCTCTTCAAAACCATAGTCTACTTTTTCTCCTCCAAGGGGATTAAGTACCCTCTTTACTCTTTACTGATTCCAACGATGCTGAACAAATACTCTGCACTAAATAAATGCTCTGCTGCCACCTAAGGGTTACACAATGTTTAAACAACGTTTTCCAACATTTCGTCAAGTACTGTGAAAACAATCATCATTCATCATTATCCTGGCACTTGTCCATCCAGTGCGGGGTCCACCCACTGAGAATACTCCAGCCGACAGGTTGCTTTGTCTGTCGCCAGAGACCACACTCAAACCATGCCAATTTAGTGTAATCAATTAACCTAACATGTATGTCTTTGGACTGTGGGAGAAAACCGGAGTAAACCAACGCAGGCGGGGGAGAGACATGCAGACTCCACACAGAAAGGACCCAGGCCATCCCACCCTGGGGTTGACCCCAGGACCTTCAAGCTGTAAGACGACGGTACTACCCACTGAGCCGCCCAAGTGCTGTAAAACCAATAACTTTTAATATTATGGACAATGCTGTATTATCATGATACCCTGACCTACTGAATGAGAGGAAATTTATGGAAATCAAAAGACAAAAATGCTCAACAGATAAGAGTCCAGAGAGAGAGCCAGAGCAAGAAACCAAACCAACCAAGAACTAAAGAAGATGAAGGAAAAAACACAGTAAATATTGATCAGTAAATAGAATTCTCACCCTCCCACAGCAGCAGACTCTGTGGAGCTACAGATGGCCAGATCACAAGGTTGTTGGGCTCATAGAGTGGGTTAAGGAAGCGTTCCAGCTCCTGAGGCCTGTTTACCCACGACCACAGAGAAACTGTCTTCTGAGAAAGCTCCAGCTTCACCCTGCCTCATCAAACATATTATACACTATCAGTCAAAATGCCCTTGGGTCACATAACAAAATATACATGCAAACATTGGGGAAAAAACTGTACTGCTGGTGGCTTGACAACAGGTATTAGATTAGGGTCCATAGAAAAGATTAACACAGAGTGAGTGTAGGAGTGAGCCACTGACCTCTCTGCGGCACTGTTTCCCAAAAAGGTCCCAAACTGCGAAGCATAAGCATGTTCAAACAACATGACCAGGAACTGTTCGTTGAACTGGAAAGAGCAGGGGAACTGTCTCAGGACCTGCCACACACAGTCCAGGAAGAGCAGGAACACTGGGGCCTCACTCCTCAGCTTCCCGTTGTAGAATGCGGACTGTGCACAGCGAAGCTGGAATGGGTGACCTGCCTGCAGTCAGTCAAAAAGTTAGGGTTACAGGTCCTATTCACCCTTTGCAAAAGTGTGTGAAAATGAATATGAAATGGGTCTTCCACTGAATATATGGGACAAATCTAACCTCTGTTTGAAGTAAACATGAAATGATTTTTAAAAACTACATCACATTTACTGGCACCACTACAAATTCCTTAAAATGTAATGGAAGCATGGTTCCATTTATATTTTACTTAAAGTTCAGCTCAGGGTTTAGAAGCTCTTGAGCAGTCTCTATAACATCCTGTTTTACTGGGGTGTGTATATATATATAAACACATATATATATAAATACATAAAAAAA
>JAJAGP010004464.1:0-49382 GCA_025084515.1 Ancistrus triradiatus | reverse complement strand
TTTCACTAGCTGTCCTTCTCATCCTTCTCTCTATTTGTTCACTCTGTCTCTCTTCCCCCACTCAGTTATACCCTTCATTCTCTCTGTTTTATCTTTGCCATTGCTTTCCAATCTTATTATTAGCCACTGAGGGAGTTCCTATGGGATATTATAACATTGTGGTCTTACAGTTAGAATGCATTACGGCTTTTGCATTTTTTGTATTATTGGAAAGTGCACTTCCCAGGGGAGCTTGTTCCCTCCATATATCCTACTCCCAAAAGCCAAGATAAACAAGTCTCATGTTTCTTCCCACTTTGCTTACTTATGCCATATTCTTTTTCAGTCATTTGTTTTTGTACCCACTGAATCCAGTACAAGGTCCCATGGAGCCAGGGCCTGACCAGTAGCAAAGGGCACAAGGCAGGACCCAACAACAGGGCGCCATTCCATTGCAGGGTACATACACATACTCACTCATTTGCTCTCTCACTGGTACACTTTAGAGATACCAGTAGACCTACTGCATGTTTTTGGAGTGTGGGAGGACACTGGAATACCCAGAGAGAGAGAGGGAGAAAGGTCAGTCTGGACTGGCAATCGAACCGGGGATCTCAGGCAACAGTACTATTCAATTGCACCACCGTGCAGCCTTGCATTTTAGTAATACAGTTAAAAAAGCTTCATTTAAACAAACAAACAAACAAACAAACAAATAAATAACAACTGTATTTATCATACTTTGTTATTCACCCTTACATATCATTAGCCACTATCATATACCACTGGATACCACAACATGCTATTACTAAATACCAGTGGCGGCTGGTGGTTTTAAAATAGATCTCCAGTTCATCAAGAAATGTAAAGAAAATAACTGAAATGTTTAAAAACAACGTTCCTCAAAGAAAGACTGGATTTACATATTTCACTCCTAACTTTTTCTAATTTGGCATTGCCTTATTGAAAAGGTCACTGGAAAAGATGTCATCTTGAAGGCAGCATATGTTACTTTAAAATTGCCATGTACTTTTCTGCATTAATGCTGCCATCACAGAAGTGTAATTGACCTTTGCTAAGAGCACTGACCGAACCCCACACCATGACAGACCCTGGCTTTTGGACTTGTTACTGATAACAGTCTGGATGGTCCTTTTTCGTCTGTGGTCTGGAGCACACGGCATCCATTTCTTCCAAAAAAGAACTGAAATACTGATTGGTCTGACCACAATACAGGTTTCCACTGTGTGATGGTCCATCATAGATGCCCCTGAGCCCAGAGAAGTCGACACCGCTTCTGGACATGGTTAACGTAAGGCTTCTTTTTTGCGCAGTAACATTTTAAGTGACATTTGTGAATGTAACTCTGTACTGTAGTGCTTGATAAAGGTTTGTTAAAGTAATCCCTTGCTCATGTGGTTCTATCAGATATTGATGAATAACGATTCTTGATGCAGTGCTGTCAGAGGGATCGGAGATCACGCCTATTCAGTTTAGGCTTGTGCCCATGTCCTTTACGCACGTTTAATGATATTATGCACTGTAGAGGGGGAAATGTGTAAATCCCTTCCTTTCTTTCTTTGAGCAAAATGTTGTTTTTAAACATTTCAATACTTTTTTCACACATTTCTTGACAAACTGGAGATCCGCTGCCCATCAGTACTCCTCAAAGCCTTTCATGGATACTGCTTTTGTACCACATCATGATTATAATCACCTTTTGACATTAACTGTTTGAAATCACATCATCATTATTTACTTTTTTTTACTGCATTACTAGCCATAAATTGCCCCGTCCCCATGTATTGTGAAATGCAGGAATGGATGTTTATTAACAAATGAAATGAAGCTGACCAGAAAAACCTGATACATATTTGGTTCATACTGTCTGCAATTAAATAAAAGGAAAAGGAAAATTAATTTACACTGCATATATTTTTTATTTGCATTTCCCATACTGATTTGTGGTTGTAGACTTTCAGAGACTCTAAGACAGCTTTGTGCTGTTCAGAGTAATCAGTACATTCACGAATGTCAATATTACACTCTGTTCCCACACTTCACCATTACCACACCATTCTACACCAAATACGCACTGTTCTTCACCATTACCACACCATTCTACACCAAATACACACTGTTCTTCACCATTACCACACCATTCTACACCAAATACACACTGTTCTTCACCATTACCACACCATTCTACACCAAATACGCACTGTTCTTCACCATTACCACACCATTCTACACCAAATACACACTGTTCTTCACCATTTCTTTCCCATTTTACACAAACTAACACCCATTCTACAACCAAATACCGCACTGTGTTCAACACTTCACCATTACAACACCATTCTACACCAAAATAACCACTGTTCTTCACCATTACCACACCCATTCTACACCAAATACACACTGTTCTTCACCATTACCCAACACCATTCTTACACACCAAATATACCACTGTTTTCTTCATCCAATTACCACACCATTCTACACCAAATACACACTGTTCTTCACCATTACAACACCATTCTACACTCAAATACACACCTGTTCTTCACCATTACCACACACATATCTACACAAAATAAGCCCTGTTCCATTCACCATTACCAACACCATTCTACAACCAAATACACACTGGGTTTCTTCAACCATTACCACACCATTCTACACCAAATACCACTGTTCTTCACCATTACCACACCATTCTTACTACACCAAATAACGCCACTGTTCTGCACCATTACCACACCATTTCTACACCAAAATACAACAACTGTTCTTCACCATTACCACACCAACCATTCTACACCAAATGACAACACACTGTTCTTCAACCATTACCCACAAAAACATTTCTACACCAAATACGCACTGTTCTGCACCATACCCACACAATTCTAAACCAAATACACACGTTTCTTCACCATTACCACACCCATTCTACAACCCAAATACGCCACTGTTTCTTCACCATTACCACACCATTCTACCAAACCAAATACACTACACTCTGTTCTGCACCATTACCACACCATTCGACACACCAAATACACACACGGTGCTTCACCAGTACCACCCATTCTACACCAAATACACACTGTTCTTCACCATTACCACACCATTCTACACCAAATACACACTGTTCTTCACCATTACCACACCATTCTACACCAAAGACACACTGTTCTTCACCATTACCACACCACTGTAAGCAAAATGCACACAATTATTCACCATTACCACACAATTCTACACCAAATATACACTATTAGTTACCACTGCCAGACCATTGTACACCAGATACAAGCCACTATTCACCATTACCACATTATTGTGCACTAATACTTTTCACCATTACAAAACTTTTCACCATTACATTCTACACCAAATACACACTGTTCTTCACCATTACCACACCATTCTACACCAAATACACACTGTTCTTCACCATTACCACACCACTGTAAGCAAAATGCACACTATTATTCACCATTACCACACAATTCTACACGAAATATACACTATTAGTCACCATTGCCACACCATTCTACACCAAATTCACACAATTGTTCACCATTACCACACAGTTTTACACCAACTGTAAAACAATACACACTGGAATTCACCCATACCACACTACTGTTCATCATTACAACACCACTGTACAACAATATTAATAGATATCGGATCACATGATTGGTCATGTGACACTGGTCATATACACTGAAAGCAGCTTCCAGTGTCTTCCGTGCTTGACTTACATCAAAGCTGCAATTCTGTATGTTTAAAGCGGCTTGTTACACTGCAGACTGTGTAGCATAGAATGTAAACGTGATAATAACAAAATTAGACATCTACACACAATTCTAAACATGTCAGATTAGGATTAATAATAAACTCCGCCTTAAAGTCACAATTATTGTTGCCGTACAGATCTGTCTCGGCATCAGTTCCCATCATCTTAAAACCTACACAAATCACACCACCATCCAGTGCTAATTGAGGTTTAAAGAAAGCAGGCAATGTGCGTTTTAAGATTTATGTCGTCCTGCATGATGTTCTGCATCGTCTCACAAACTCCAAACACAGTCCAGAGCCTGTCTATATAAGGAGCTTCAGTGTTAGCCACAGCCAGCGAAGCTCACTTCAAAGCGCGGCTACGTTTTGCTATTAATCTGCACAGAACGAGCTCGGGTCAGAACGCTTTTAAATTTGTAAGTGTTTGAGCTCTGGGGCTGTTTGTTTTCAGGAGGTGAAAACTGCCTTTTCATATCCTCCATCTTCTGGAAAATGTTACGCAATGCGAGTCATAAACTCCGACGCGGCGGTGTTCCTTCAGCTGAGCTTCACCATTTAAATCACTGTTTAAAAAGGATCATTTCTTTTAAAACGCCTGATACACTGCAGCTGTGGAAAAGCCCTAATGCTGAATGGCAGTCTAGAATTAGCAACACACCGACAGCTTGCTTCTGTCATTCCTTCATGACTACAAAGGCATTTTAGGGCCACTGTTTAGCAAATAAACGATACAGGATTTTAAAGGCAGTCATGTGCTGATGTGTTACAATAATAGATTAAATGTGAAGATTTTTGTCCATTTAGTTGCGAGTCAGTGTTTTAAGAGTAAAGTAATAATAATATATAATAAATTGTAGTTGTTTAACAGTAACATAGTTATTTGTTCACTACGGAGCCCTGCCGGTGCCATTCCTTGACATCTTAATAAAATTAAGGGGTGGCCATGACTTATTAAGGTGTGGGAACGAGACCCTAATGCGTAGAAACGAGTTAGTAAGGCGTGGGGACAAGATAATAATAATAATAATAAAGATAATCTCATTCACATGTGTAATTATCTCATTCTAATGCCCTAATTATCTCTTTCCCTCACCTTACTAATTTCTACACAGAATCCCATTCCCACCCCTTAATAACTCGTGGTAATTTTATTAACAAGGGATATAACCAGCAGGGTATTTTACAAATAAAAATGAACAATGACAACTACTACAAAAATAAGAAGATGAGAAATGGAGATTTTTTTCCACAGGAGATTTTGTGCAATAATGTTATACATGATGTGTATATTTTTATACACCATAACTACTCCATTCTTTCTTATCACATCATTCATCACATCACTACTGCAGAGTCACCACTCATGTCATTTTTGGTGCCACTGTTGCTGTAGTAGGAATGTGTGATAACGCTTTATGTGACAGAAAACAGAAGCTGGCTGCCACGCAAGGAATGATTTCATCTATATTTCCGTCCTCCATTCACTGAATCATGCAGCTGCATTTTCCTTCATGTTTCATGATGGTCAGGACACTCTCTGCTAAAGTTCTCCATATCAAACTATGACAAGGAGAATCAAACTATGACTTTATGCACTCGTGCACTGATAATGTTTGATATAATTGTGAATGCATAATAATATAACAAATGCATCATTTTCTCTGTGTGTAATCTGTCCCTGGGTTAGTCTCACAACAAGGGCACCCCTGGCCCCACTTGATCCAAATAACTCTAAAACCCCCAGGGACATGAAACCTAGGAACAGACAAGAACCAGAATGGAACCTCACACAGAGAGAGAGAGACCTCTCCAGTCCAGCACCACAGAAGACAGGAACGTTGGACACAGACAGAACAAGGCAGAACCCAGCGACAAGGGTTATTGGAAACTTTGGGCACAGAAAGGACCAGAAGCAACCCAGCTGTGAGTCTTCACCAGTCCCAAACTGGAAATTCTGGATACGGACAGACCCAAGGTGGAACCCGGTGACGAGAGTCCTATCAGACCAGCACTGGAATCCAGGATGGAAGCAAGGACAGAACCCAGGGTAAGACTCCTCGAAGACTTAAAACTTGTCTCACCAGAGAACCTATGGTACTGTGGTACTGTGGTGGCCTAGCAGGTAAGCTCCTGTGGGACTATGGACCAGAAGGTCCAGACTTCAAATCTCACCTCTGGACCTCTGCCAAGCTGTCCTTGAGCAAGATCCTTAACCCAAAGATTGTCACTCTGGTAAGGGTGTTTGCTAAATCCATGGTTCCCAACCTGGAGTCAGGGCTCCAATCATCACAGCTTTGTCTGCCCTGAGGTACTCTGAGTTTGTCAAAAGTTGCACATGTTAAATAAAATTTAAATAAAACACTGACTGGAGACAAAATTTGGATATAAAATTACTTACAAATATTTAGTAGACTACATTTTATTTATTACACTCATAATGAATCATTAGTATTCTTTTTGTAAGGATGTGTGTACAAGTCAACTCTGTTGGGATGTTAAAAGAAAAATGCCCAAGTTATGTTGGGGTTATGCCCAGGTTATGATTTTTAGATAAATGTTTAATGAAAAAATGAAAAAAAGAAGAAAAAAGCAATAAAAGGAACCCAAGAAAAAATTATTAAGCTATAACATAAAGATAAAGATTTGCAATAAATTACGTTATGCTTTTGGTCTATGTGTGTGAGGGATGGGGTGGAGTCTTAGATACAATCCTTTCAGATTTGCAATCCTGAGCTACCTGAGCTACACTTCATATCCCATCTCTAGTGAGGTGATGTTCCAGCTTCAAGTTTGGAGTTGGAGAGAAGTCTTAATGGCAGGTTACGTCCCGACGTCCAGGGTGTTGTTTGCCTGCTGGTTTTGTCCTGGTTCTGTCTGCAGTCAAATTTACCAGTTCCCTGCCAGATTCCATCCTGGTCAACCAGTTAAGTCCTGGTTCCAGCCTTCTGAGTTCATGATATTTAAGTCACAGGGGCTGGATCTGTGGTGCGCAAACAGACTGGGGGTAGCCCTGATGTGGTACTTATCTCGTTGGCATGTTTGGCAATACTGAGACTAGAACTGAGAGCATCCTCTTCAAATTACCGTGGTACCTCGCTTCTCGGCCACCTTGGAACTCGTTGAATTCGGTTCTCGACGCATTTTGACTAGAAAAATGTGTCTCGACTCTCGTCATTTGGTCGTTACTCGGCACACTTGCTTAAAGTTGTATGAGTTGATTCATGATTCACGATTCAGTACACAGTGATTCAGTGATTCAGTTTCACAAAAGCTCTCATTCAGAGGAGATTTGCACTGGGTTTATCGCGGTTTTCTTTATTTTTACATCTAAAGGGGGTCCAAAAAAGGTTAGTCAACAAGATGTGAGCCAGCCGAAACCAAAACAGAAATTTTATTCTCCAGAACACAGGCTGCAGTTAGCTTAGCAGCTATGCTAGTGCCTGGAGTTCATCAATAGAGTAAGTGTCTTGCTTTTACTTTTCACTTTCAACCCATTACTCAGATTTTTAGACACATTATTATAAAATAAGCTTTGTGTTAATGATTTTTGCCATCTGTAGGTTAATGTAAGTGTTTTAAACATTAACTGACTTATCATTACTTACCACAGGCTCTGCTCTGATACACTATAGACTGCTCTACAAACACTCCTTAAACTCATCGGTTCATATCCCCATCGTAGATCAGGGAACACCCGTACAATAGAACTCCATTAATGCATGTAATGCCTTATACAGTGTGGATTTTCTGGGGGTCTGGAAAAGATTAATTCAATTACTATTCCATGTGGGAAAAATTTGCTTGGTACTCGTAGTAAATTCGTTCCAGAAGGCTTAACGAGAACCTAGGTAACACAGTATAACTGTAATATAACATGGTTTGGTTTTTAAAAATATGATAGCACCCTCAATGAAATATTCCTGGTTTGGGAGTGTGCAAAGAGAGTGCAAGCAAAGCTGTGGAAGTGGAAGCATAAAGCAAGGGAAGTCTATAAAAAGAAAAAAAAAGCACAAGCCAATAATTCAGGAAGTCAGAAAACTCAGATATGAAGGATATAAACACTAAGGGGAAATAATAAAGAATAGCAGCACATTGGATTTCAACTCTTATTGGTTTTGAGGATCAAAATGCCATGATTTAAGACCCCCACATATGGGATCTTAAGGCAGCACCGGGTTTCATACCTGATTCACTGTGGTGCCAGGCTAACATATTACACCACTGTGTCCACCTAATAGCAGTGAGTTATGGCATCTGGACTGTTCTGAAGGAGAAGAACTGTTAAACGAGCCTCTGGTGAAGGGGGAAATGTTTGGCAAACACCAAATTGTGACAGCAAGCCTTAAGGAATCACATACAGATAAACACTTACGAGAGCTCATCATTCTGAAACTCCAAGATCCCATGGGTATCTTCAAAATCTTCTCCGCCACCTTTGGCTGTTCCCTCGATGGTTTTGTAGGGAACCACAACGACCCCTCGAGCCCCAGACATCCTCACCACCTTCACCTCCATCATGCCGATACTCTCACTCACGTGAATTACCGGCTCCTCAAACGTAAAGATCCCGGCGTGATCGTCATCAAAGATGGTGACTGTGGCGGTACACGGAAGTCCCAGTCCTACCAGGCTGTCCACGTGATTGGACATTGAATTCTCATTTTCTGTTCCCTCAGAGAGAACCCTGACATTGCTGAGGTGGACCAGGAAGTGTTCGTCCTCTTCGAAGATGTCATCATCGATGATTTCGATTCGGAGCTCCTTCTCGGTCTCGCCCGGTTTAAAGACAATGACGCCTTCTGCATATTCGTAATCAGAGCCTGCGTTGGCGGTCCCGTCTTCTGTGCGGTAGTTCACGGAAACGGTGCTGGTCAAGTCACCGCCACGGCGGACCACATTAAGAGCTACCGAGCCACAATTTTCCAAACACTGGTACGTACCAGGGTCGAAGAAGATCTTTGAGTAAAGGTCATTTTCCGAAACCTCAGACCGAAGTTCGTATGTGCTGACAACTTTTCTGGCCTGTTCGGCCGCATGCTTCTTCAGGATGTTACCTGCTCCGGTCATGAGTCTAGTCGCTTGACAGCGATAAAATGCTCGGCTCTTTTGCTGCTGGCTTAAAAGTTGGTAGTTAGCGAGCTCAACCAGCTGCTCCATTTCTTTGTCTGGATGCTTCTGTTTGAGTTCCTTTAAAATCCTTGCTATTTCTCTCCTGGCTTCCTCTTCATCCATCTCCGTGGAGCTATCCACAGCACCGTCGACTAATTCCTCTCCGTGGAAGTTGAGCATCTGTCCGTCCATTTCCACATCGGCTTTCGATTGCGATTCCGGTTCTCCTTCGGTCTCGATTATCATTCCTCTCCGTTTACCAACTCTGTACCTTTTGTGGACGTACTTGTAGAAAAGGAGTCTACGGTCGGCGACCCACGCAAACACAACGCATATAGGGAAGAAGAAGAGCGTCAGGAGGCCCTCCCATACTTCCACAATACCTGGAGAAATCACAGCCAAGATTAAGTACAGCCAAGTGTAAGCAAATATACTCCAAGCTGCAGTTACGAAGAACACTCTCAGGTGCTTCACCTTGCGACGGTCACCGTCTGGAATGACGGAAACACAAAGTCCAATAATGACAAACATGTTGAAGGCTGCACTGCCCACGATGGTGTTTGGCCCCAGCTCGCCTGCATCGAAGTTGTGCCCACAAACTTCGACAACGGACAGCAAGATCTCCGGGGCAGAAGACCCCAAAGCCATGAGGGTCAGATTGGACACAGTTTCATTCCAAATGCGTACCGTGGTGGTGGTGGTTTCGCCGTTGGGCTTCTTGATGGTAATTTCTTTCTCTTGTGATGTGATGACTTCAATTGATGCCATGAAACGATCTGCAATGATAGAGACCCCCAGGAACATATAACCCAGTCCAACAAAATAAATTGTTGCCCTAGCCAGCTTGTCTCCAAATGATGGGTTTTCTGGCTTCCATATCGGCAAAATGACTCCTTCTTTACATTCATAACTGCCAGAACATGTATCAGTGTCATTAGTTGATGTCAAACCTTCATGCAGCTTGGAGCTTTCAGCAGCAATATGCTGCAGCTCGGCGGATAAGACCACAAAGATCAGTGCAAGGTTTCGAGAAAAAGGATAGAAGGCTGAAGTGTCTGGTTGTCCCATCTTCCTGATTTTGTCCCTTTACCTTTCCCTGTAAGGGAGGAAAATAAAAGGAAAGAAACTGTTAATGAAAACGAAATTGGCAACTCAATAAGTGGTGGATCATTATTCAGCACTGCAGTGGTTTCCAGTACCTCTGTGGTGGTACAGTGGGGCAAAAAAGTATTTAGTCAGTCACTGATTGTGCAAGTTCTCCAACTTAGAAAGATGAGAGAGGTCTGTAATTTTTCATCATAGGTTACACTTCAACTATGAGAGAACAAAATGAGAAAAAAAATTTCAGGAAATCACATTGTAGGATTTTTTAAGAATTTAATTGTAAATCATGTTGGAAAAAATAAGTTTTTGGTCACCCACAATTAAGCAAGATTTCTGGCTCTTACAGACCTATAACTTCTTCCTTAAGAAGCTCTCCTGTCCTCCACTCGTTACCTGTATTATTAATGGCACCTGTTTGACCTGACCTCGTTATCTGTATAAAAAGACACCTGTCCACAGCCTCAAACAGTCAGACTCCAAACTCAACCATGGCCAAGACCAAAGAGCTGTCGAAGGACACCAGGAAGAAAATTGTAGACCTGCAGGAAGCTGGGAAGAGTGAATCTATAATAGGCAAGAATGGGTGTGAATAAATCTACTGTGGGAAGCAATTGTAAGACACAGAAGACCACTGATAATCTCCCTCGATCTGGGCTCCACGCAAGATCTCATCTCATGGGGTCAAAATGATAACGAGAACGGTGAGCAAAAATCCCAGAACTACACAGAGGGGACCTGATGAATGACCTGCAGAGAGGCTGGGGCCAAAGTAACAAAGGCTACCATCAGTAACACACTACACCCCGAGAGGGACTAAGATCCTGCAGTGCCAGGCGTGTCCCCCTGCTTAAGCCATGACATGGCCAGTACATGTCCAGGCCCTGTCTGAAGTTTGCCAGAGAGCATATGGATGATTCCAGAAGAGGATTGGGAGGGAATATCATGTGGTCAGATGTAACTAAAATATAACTTTTTGGTAAAAACTCAACTGGTCGTGTTTGGAGAAGAAGAATTCTGAGTTGCACCATACCTACTGTGAAGCATGGGGGTGGAAACATGCTTTGGGCTGTTTTCCTACAAAGGGGACAGGACGACTGAAAAAAATCGTGTTAAGGGAAGAATGAACGGGGCCATGTATCGTGAGATTTTAAGCCAAAAAACCTCCTTCCATCAGTGAGAGCATTGAAGATGGAACGTGGCTGGGTTCTTCCAGCATGACATGATGATCCCAAACACACCACAACCTCTCGGGCAACGACAGAGGAGTGGCTTTGTAAAAAGGCATTTTCAGTAGTCCTGGAGCGGCCTAACCAGGTCTCCATACCTCAACCCCCATAGGGAAACTTTGTGGAGGGGAGTTGAAAAGTCCATGTTGCCCACGAGGGGGGAAGGGGAGGTATTTGGGGTCGTTGTGTGTTTGCAACGAAGGGACTGGCTTTGTAAAAAGCATTTCAAAGGTCCTGGATCGGCCTAGCCAGTCTCCCATACCTCAAACCCCATAGAAAATTTGGTGGAGGGAGTTGAAAGTCCATGTGCCGCCAAAACATCACTGCTCTAGAGGAGATCTGCATGGAGAAATGGGGCCAAAAAATACCAGCTACAGTGTGTGCCAACCTGCTGAAGACTTACAGGAAACGTTTGACCTCTGTCATTGCCAACAAAGGTTACCTTACGAAGTATTGAGTTGAAGTATTGAGTTGCACCTTAGTGTCCCTACTGATCTGAGAACCATCAAACAAAAATGTCCAGCCAACAGCATCCTGTGGGCAGTGCCAATGTGACCACTGATGAAGGTTTAGAGGTAGGTGTGTCTGATAGAGTGGAGATAAAACCCAAATAATAACTGGTGTGCAGTAGTCCTGTGAGGGTCCAGACCATTGAAGAACAGGGTGAAAAGGAGCTAACAAAGTATGTAAAGAAACAAATAGACTACAGTCTGAAATTGTAGAACTACAGAGTGCATTTATATGGTAAGTGGAACTCATAAAATGGACAGTGAGTATAGAAACAAGGCGGTGGTTTTAATGTTCTGGATGATCAATGTGCAGAGCAGTACTGACAGATATAGCGATGTGTAAGATGAGTCCAGCAAAAGATGATACAGATTGGCTAAAGTGCATTATTGCATTTGACAAACTCAAGGAAACGAATCACTGGGATTCATTCCTAATGAAAACTGGGATTTATGGTCCAGCCTATTAAACGTCAACACACACACCCACAAACTCTAGACGAATGGCCCACCCACTTAGTGACCAAGGGAGCTATAATCAACAGGAACTTTCTCAAGATGCTGGTGGAATCTTTATCTAATAGAACTGATGCTCCGGTGTTATGTTTACAAAACATTTTGGTTTTCCGTAAACACTTTGATGCTGCTCAATAACCCAAGTGAGAAAATCCCAAAAATTTGAAGCAGTTCTTCTGGACATAAGGTTTTGTAGGAGAAATGTTTCAGCACACATGTAAGTGACTTCTTCAGTCTCAGTTAGTTGGAAACTGTCTCATTCTTACATACATATTAAACTGATCACCGGTCCCACTGTTTTATGCGATGGTGCAGGTATCGGTCATTATGCAAATTTGCTGTGTTTCCAACTATCTGAGACGGAAGATGATGAAATGTTTCTCCCACAAAACCTTGTGTCCAGATGAACTGATTCAACTTTCTGGGGGTTTTCCATTAATGTTTCCATGTGAGACTGAACCAACAAACTAGCTTAGATCACCATCTATCAGCTCAAGATAATCATGCAGAACCAGCAGTGTTTGCATACACACACAACATCCTGAGGTAATAGAAATCAGATGTGTGCCAGGGCAAAGCTGCCAGATGCCAGATCAACTCTGTGGATTCATTTCCCTGAGAGAAAAAACAAAAAGTTGTACATTTTGAAACTTTGGGGGATTTCCCCCCGAAGTCTATGCCAGGAGGCTGAAAGAGTGTTTAAATACAGCTTGTGCTGAACAGTGTGTGTTTGTATTACAAGTTTTATGTCTCATAAGTTTACGATACAGCTGCAGGATTTGAGAAAAGCCTTGAGACCCAGTCAGGCATCACTGCTGATTGATGATGGTATGTATTCCCCTTGCATTTCAAGTACACAATGATTTGTTTAGATACCTTCAGCAGATACACTACAGATCATTTCTTCTGTATTTGATTCATTACACCAGATCCACTGTAGTAGATCTACTACACTGAATCAGTGTCATTCAGACGAATCATCAAAATCAAATCCACTGCGTTAGATCTTCTCTATCAAATTCATTTGATCCACTTCAGTCAAGTCTTCTACATTAGATAATTGATCGCTGTAATTAGGTCCATTATGTGAAAACCACATCACCAGTTCCATTGTATCAGAAGCCGTATTAGATCCACTATATTAGATACTTTGAATCTGATCAATGAGATTCATTATATCTGGTCCTTAATAACATATCCAGGTAAAAAGCTCATCTGTATGAGACCTTCTGTTTGAGATTCATTTGACCAGATGCACCACACGAGATAGTTGATCCACTAAATGTTCCACTATGTCAACTCTACATAATGTGATCTATTGTATCTGATCCACTATCCAAAGATTAGCAATCACAGTATCATTAGATCCTCTTTTTTTTTAGATCTATTTGATCCACTACATTAGACTTTAGATTATGGAAATCCACATACTCAGATATGTTGTGGCAGATCCCCTGCTTTAGATCCACTCTACCATACTGTAATATCAAATAAATAAAATTATTTCCAATAGATCTAAGATAGCAGAACCTCTTGTTCAGATATACTGTACTACATCAGAGCTTTTCTCATCTCAGGTAGATCAGCAGATCCGCTATATGGAATCCACTACAGCCGATCAACTACTGACATAATTTTAGATCTTTTACATTTGATCCACTGCATTAGATTGTATCATAATCTCTAGATTAGCCACACTGGAACTTTAAAATCAGATCCAATACTTTACTGTGCTATTCTACTTTATGTGATCCCCTAGATGGACAACATTTGATAATTTACATCATAATTTCATTATTAAGTCTGACTAATTGAATCTGCAATTTCAGATCTAGTACACCAGATCCATTATAGTGAATGCAGGCATTAGATCGTATATACAAGTCCCTATATGAAGGAGATCTACTACTGTAAAAACAGATTCATGAAGCTATTGATACAGATTCATGATTAAATTTTTAAAACTCCAAAACGTCCAAAACGTTTGACTTTGAACATCGGTATAACCTGTACAAATATGACCCAGCCTCAGGGTCTGTCTGAAATGAATTGGATTCCGACTTCGACCAAATCTTAATTCGAATGGCCTACTGGAACCAATTATGTTGTAATTCCAAGATTCCACTGTAGTCAATAGCGGGGTTTCCATTCAAATGTTTCGCAAATTCTATGCTCATTTACAAAATTTCGGCAGAGAAAATGTGACTTACGTTGTGTTTCCATCCACTATAGCTATGCGTAGAAACTTTATAATGGTGTAGTTGAACGCTATTAGGGGTGAAACAAACAAGAATGGAGGAATTTAACTTGGTTGTTGCTTTTAGCGGTATAATCTCAGACACATTATAATTTTAACATTCACGTTCACTTTCAGTCGAGTTGACTATTAAATGAAACAATACAGATTTTTGTTTTTGGTCTGATCAGGATCATGTGACTTGATCCGTCATTCACAGCTTGATATGTCACTGTTTATTCGAAAAACCCTTTTCAATTCAGCTTTAGCAATATTCTAACTTTTCTCGTCCAAACGTAACACTCTTTTAGCCATATGGTATTGTTTTGAATTTTGGACTTTTCCATCCAGGTTTCTCTTTGTGCAATTTTTAAATTTGCAAATTGCCACTGATATCCTGATTGTATTCAATTCTGATTCACAAGGTCCTGATTCGATTTTCAATTCTATTTGATATCGATTCAGTTATTTCAGGATATTTAAGTTACAAAACCAGGTTTTGTTTGGATATGAATAGAGGTTTTCAGAGAACTAATTTTGTACTTGAACAAAGAACACTCAACCTACCATTATTAAAAATATTAGTGTTTACGTGAAAAATTAACCTAATGTCATTTCAAATGCCTTCTCTAGTGGAGGTTGTTTCGCATCTACCATTTTGTAAATCTCAGGGTGCTGTCTTGCTAAACAGTTTCTCAGATTTGTCGTATTCCCACAATATTTCACCTCAGTGTTGCACGGTTTACATACAGTTTTGCTTCTGTCAAGCTCTTTCCTACTGTCATGGTTTTTGAATCCACACTGTAACCGGACATCTGCTTTCAGGTGCTGGGGTGCCTTCACTTGAGCTCCAGCAATTGCTTAACCAATGCAGGCTAGCTCTCGAAAGAGATCTCAGAAATAATGGCTGGTTCAAATAATGGCTCATGCAAGATTAAAGGTGGAAAATAGGCTAATTGTAAAGATCGATCTTGGGTATATATGAATCTATATCGGGCCATTCAAATTCAGGTCGATTTCAATCAAAAATCTACTTTTTAAACCCGCCCCTGTGGAAAGCCCGCTAGTAAGATCCACTACAGTATATTTCCATGAACTAAGACCCACTAAGATCCAACTTGACCGCTTTATATAAAGTAGGACAAACAGTAGCATTGTACAATCCTTTATATTAAGTTTAATATGTGAGTTCAATTATGACATCCATGCTAGATCTACATTGTACTGCAGCGGTTTTACTATATGCATGATCTAAGATCCACTATCAGCTTGAGGTACCAGGCTTGTCCACTGCCTATGTGGAGTTTGCATGTTCTCCCTTTGTCTCCATGGCTTTCTTCCAGGTATTCCTGTTTTTCCACAATATAAAGATGTGTTTTAGGCAAATTGGTGTCTCTAAAGTGTCCTGTTGTGTGACAGTGAGTGTATGTGTGTTTGTGTGTGGACATGTGCCCTGCAATGGCCACCACGTGCCACCACGTCTAGACTTGGTAGTTAGCCCCAGCTCCCCACGACATTGAAGTGGATGAAGCAGGTATAAACCAGTATGGACCAGTTGAGATTTACTACATAAGATCTATTGCATATCTAAATAAGCAATCATGTCTGATTTCCTGTGGTTTTCCTGTGGTTTTGCAACCTTTTTACGAAGACACTCAGAAGCCTCAAGAACAACTAAATGGACTGATGTACAGCTTCTCTCTCTCTCACTGACTGATTTTATCTCTCTGTGCAAAGTAAATTTTTATGCTTTGTATGCCTTTCTTATATAAGATGCAGTATATAGGTTTTCTTTGTTTAGCCCAGCAGCTTCAGATTTAAACCTGTAAATGTTAGCCTGAAGAAGCAGCTGCTACTTGTTGATACAAAATGGATATTTTGCAAACACATTCGCATGCTTGTCTTCATTTATCACTGAATATCTTGGTTACATTCCATAGCACATCTGTGTAAACACTAAAACTGGCTAAAAGTGCAGAAATGCTGGTTATTCTAACTAAGGCATAGCTCATTTATTTCTTTTCAACCAAAACAGGTTAAGTTAGGTTTATACATTAAAGATAAGTGTTAGTTGAGTTAAAGATGTCTCATACCAATGTAACATGTTGAAAAAAATCTCCATTTCACGCACTGTTCTTTAAAGAACAATACAGCTGGAAAACCTCACCCATCTTCATAACAACCCTCGGAAAACAATGTTACAACTACAGCAAGATATGTCTTAATTCATCAACAAAGGTCAGGCTGGGAAGAGTCAGCACACTCACCTGCAGGGCTCTGGTGGAGGAGTGAGAGTGAGTGTGGCGTAGGGAACTTCGGACGATAAGCTGTCCAAATTTAAATTTAGCAGAAGCAGGCATTGTTTGTGGCAGCGCAGGCTGGCCAACAGGCTCTAAACATGGCCAACGGTGCAGAGCTGCTGCTTATCGTCCTCCCTCCCTTCACTTCCTTACAAGGCTGTGTTCCCATCACATAAACTCGCCCTCCACTTACTGTCCGCCTGCCTGCACTATCTGCAGAGTCTGATAAAACACCACCTTTCCATGTGTGTGTGTGTGTGTGTGTGTTTTGGGGGGGTGTTGGGACAGTAGGATGTGTGTCATTACCAGGATCCTGATGGAGGTCACAGAGTGTGTGTGTGTGCTGACCATGAGGGATATACATGATCTGAATGAACAGTGGAAATAAATCCTCACACTCTCCATATCATTTCATACTATTGTGTCGTCCATCGACAAAGTGGATGTGGCATCCTCGGTGGCTCCCAGCATGGTCAGCAGATCCGGCACACAAGGCTTATTTATGTTATTCTTTTATTCCTCAATCCTGGTCCTGGAGCCTGCTCTGCATGTTTTAGTGCTTTTCTTGTTTATACACACCCACATTAACTCGGTAATGGGCTTGTTAATGAGCTGAGTATTTGGATCAGGTGTGTTGGGAGCAGGGAAAACACGAAAATAGTGGTTCTCAAACTGTTTAGACCAAGTACCACCCATTATCAAACCAAAACCACAAGTACCACCTATGAAACTCACCACAGAAACACATGCACCACACACACTTTTACACTGTACAGGTTTATCCTTCAAATGTATCTATTTTATATAAGTTTCTTTCTACTCTTCTTTCTTGTAAAGTCATCCACTAATTCATCAAAATTAAGCTGTCTGACCAAATCTGATTCAATGGCCAGAAGTGAAAGTGAGTTCAGGCGGTTTTGGCGCATCCTAATCTTGAGTTCATTCTTAATATGAGCCAGTTTGGAGAATGAATGCTCCACTTCACAATTTGTGATAGGCACAGTCAAAAAAGTCCTAAGTGCTATGTAGACATTTGGAAAGGTTGACTGTAAATTAAAATTTATCATGGTTTTGAGCATTTTACTAGGACATTTTTCTTTTTCTGTTATGAATGATTTGTATTGTATCAACTCATCTGCCAGGCTCATTTTCAGATCTGAAGGATATGCTGCAGCGAGTGAGTTAGCCTTTAAAGTGAACTCACAGTTGGACATATTGTCAGGCATGAAAAGAACATCAAATAGCAATTTGTAGGTCCCTAGAAAGTCAAGGAGCCATGGTAAACTACTTCTATGGAAGTCAATAAAAGGCTCGTGATAAAAGGCCCTCTAATGGTATGCCCTGCTCTTCGCTAGGGCCCCCTATTAGGGGCTCTCATAACCAGGGCCCTCTAAAAATATGCCCCCCACTTTCCTAGGACCCCTAATAGCCAGAAGTCGAAGTCAGAGCAGTGCCACAACGCCTCATCCATTTTCATAAGGGCCCCCAAAAGCATGGCTGGGGCCCCCAAGGGGCCCTGTGGTCAAAGTCCCTAATTGTCAGAGAATCCTTAAAATGGAGGGCCCTCGGAAATAAAAATATATTGTGTCACAAAATGTTTTGGGCCAGCGCCCCCCTGGGGCCTTCTGACCTCCAGGGCCCCCTGGCCCCAACCATGCTTCTTAGATGTGCTGGTTTCATGCTCATGTTGCTGGGAAATTCACCACACAACCCATTGTGATCTTGGTTCTTCCTCTGTTCCACTACAAGTGAGTCCCAAACAAAAATGTTGTACCATCTCGTAGTGCTTTTTCGGAGCAACACTAACAGTGCTGCCTGTGTCTAAATTAGCGTCGGCCGATGCAAGGGTGGGCGATAAATTAACTTTATCTTCAACTAATTCAACAGGTGTGCTTGACTTACCACTTTGCACTCAGTACTCTGGACATCTGCTACCTTCAGCCATGATATAACAGTTTTTTTATTCAAGGCATCATTTTTAACTATAGTTTTGGAGAAATGCAAAAGGCTTACTGATAACGTCTTGGAAAATTCGAATTTTGGGAAGTAGTTTGCGTGAGCCCATGTGGTATCTTTTAAACACAAACCACAAAATGAATTTTATGAAAACAAAATTATGAAAAGTCTGAAACATGTCATTTAGATAAATGACATGCATTTACATTACATACACATTCGATTCTTAAGTACATTTTCCGAGGTCATCTGGTGTACCACCTCACGCTCCTTCACATACCACAGTTTGAGAACCACTGCAATAAAACATGCAGGACCAGCATAGAGAAACTCTAATTTATTGGCTATAACACATCTATAGCTGTGTGCCTTTTTTCGTTCCTACAGCATTTTGAGGTTATTGTGGGTAATTTTCAATCTTCTGCCGTACAGGGGAAAGCTTTTATTATTATTATTTTTATTATTATTAATGCAGTTCCTGGAAGAAAGGAGTTCCTTGGTACCTGGGTTTAAACCCTGGGCTGGGTTTGCACCATGAATCTTGAGTGGTTCATTTATGGGACAATGCAATAGATTGGTGCCCAGTCCTGAGTTAAACTCGTGGTCTAATACGTTACCTCACCACTGTAGAGAGGAGGTTAAAAGTGTCCCCTGCTGGCCTGATGACAGACTGGCATCCCGCCTACAGCTCGCTTGTGCCTGTGCCATTTTCCTGATCTGGGAAAGCTATGTTAACATGTCTAAAAACTCAACCAAATATCACTGAGAACTAATTTGAACATTAATGTTGGTATTACTATTGTCCCTTCTGCTATGAGTCACTAACACATGATAATTTGACAAACAGTTGTGTATTAGTGTTTGATATGATAACTGCATGTTCAAAACTGATGGCTGGAGAGGGACTGGGAGAGAGAGAGTCTGAAAGCTCTCAGAAACACGTCTTATCCTTTACATTCCACTAGATTGGCTAAATTTAACCACACAGGACAAAATGTCAAGCACAGGGATCACACACACATGCCCTCATTGCGCACACACACACACACACACACACACACACACACACACACACACACGCAGTCAAGTTTATATGTCATTGTGAGGACCAAATGTTTCCTCATTCATAGAAAGATCTCACATTTTTCTTCTGGGGGCAATTTGCTGGTCTCCATAAGGAACTTTAAAAAAAAATTTTATTTATTTTTTTTTACAAAATATTTGCTTTGGGATACTGAGGTTAGGGTTAGGTGCAGGTGTAGGTGTAGAATTAAGCTCCAGTAATCATCATGTTTATGGAAAATCCCCTGTTTACAAAGACTGTGTGTGTACCATGTTTATATTACTTTATGGGGACCCAGTTTGGTTAGGGAAAGCTAAGGATGCCTAGCCGGCAGCATACTGTGCAAGGCAGGAACAACCCTAGACAGGGTGCCAATCCATAGTAGGGCACATACACTCACACACTCATACACCATGTCAATTAAGCATAATCATTTCACCTGATGCATGTCTTTGAACTGTGTTAGGTAACCGGAGCACCTGGAGTAAACCCACACAGACATGGGGAGGACATACAAACTCCACACAGAAAGAAGCCAGACTGCTTCACCTGGGATCGAACCCAGGACCTTCTTTCTGGGAGGAGTCACTGCTACCAAACGAGCCATGTGCCTCCCCTAGCATTGTTTAGGTCCAGTAATTGTTACGTCAATGGAAAGTCTCCATAAAGTTAGGATTACCGAGACCATGTAAGTGTGTTTGTGTGTGTTTATATATCACTGTGAGGACCAGATGTTCCCAGGAATCAGAAAGATCTGACATTTACCTTGTTTGGTCATTTTGATAAACCAAAAGTGCCGGATTTGCTATAATTTACATTCATCGTCACAATAATAGAAAAACAAATGTGTGTGTGTGTGTGTTTGTACAAGAGCCATTTATGATTGATGAGTTATTGATTGTATTTAATATAGGGCAGCATATAAACCTTATATGGTTATAAAAAATAAACATGAATGATTAGGCTTAGTAAAGCACTTAGCATTGTGTAAAGGGATTTATTTTATACTTATATTGTAAAGTTTGAGAGTAAGCAATGGACCAATACTGTTACTTTAGAAACAAAACAACAGACACGGACACACGGTCACAGTGCTGCTAATTAATGCTACACCTACCCCTAACCTTACCTCAGCAACCTGAAGCAAGTATTTTGACGTTTTTGGTTTGTCAAATAAAAGATGCCATTTTTGTAATAAGGCCGGACATGTGGTCTTCACAAGCACGTCAAGAGAAGGTCACGTGCGCGCACAGACACGATTTTACAAACGCATTTTGCTGTTTGGAAAGTCGGGGCTTCCGTAGAGCTCTCATACATGTGATTGAGTAGCATGGCTTACACAGGAGAAGTGAACAACATGCTGCTTTATTAATATCACTGATTAAAAGAGACGGACTAATTAGCCGTATGTAAGTTTATTTATGTTAGTTTTCAGCGTTCTTTTGAGACTCGAGCTTTAAGATGAGGGTAAGGTACGAAGCTAACGTTAGCGTGCTAGACATAGGGCAACTTATGTTAGTTTATGTTTAAATAAGCATAATAATTAGAAGAAGCGACTAAAAATATTATACAGTACGTAGGGTGTGATCTCATATAACAAAATATTCATCTTAATAGCAGAATGAATGTCTGTATGAATTTGCACTGTAGTCACGAAATATGTGTTAATGGTCTAATCTCGGATTCTGCTACATTAGCTTTACAAGAATTAAATCAAGCCAAATATCCTTCTTAATATTTACTTACTGTAGTCGTCTTTAAAAACAAATTATGGACAATTATGTCACTAAGTGTAGGGCAACCTTGTTAATTGTGCAGGTGGTGGTGTAGCTTATTAGATTGCAGTGCCAACCGAGTTTATTGTTCAAACTGGGATAAACAACGTCAACAAAGAGGGTGTGGGCTTGCCAAAGCTGTACTTGTTAATCTGTGTAATGAAGGTGTTATGTTGGTTTGTTGTATTGTGTCTTTACCAGGTCTATGTCTGTAAGCTTGGCACTGCATGTGGTTCTATCTGTGCTGCGCTCCCCTAAACCTCGATCGACTTTCCTCCGAAAACTCAGATTGCAAGAGATCCACATCATCAGAAGCTCCAGCGTGATGGAGACTGACGTGTCCCAGGAGCATCAGGAGTCTCAGGAGAGCTCTGCAGCAGGGGCGATGCCCGGCGAGTCTGTGGTGAAGGAAGGCAAAGCGTCCGTGTTGTTTCCCGGCGCCAATGAGGTGTTCTACAACCCCGTGCAGGAATTCAACCGAGATCTAACGTGAGGAAGCAGCCATGCAGGATGTAAAGTGTTTCCAAGCAAACAGAAGAGCGTGATTATTTTAAAATGTGTGTGTTATTTTTATATTTTATGTTGTGCAGATGTGCAGTGATGACCGAGTTTGCTCGAGAGACTCTGGCTCAGAAAGGAATACGCATCATTGTCCCTGGGGAGAAGGAGAGAGTCGTTGTCTCAATCTCAGACAAAAAGAATGGAAAAGAAACGGAGGGAGTGATGGAGAGGGAGGAGGAAGAGCAGGAGGATGGGATGGAGGAGAAGCCAGAGGAGGAGCAGGTGGAGAAGCGGGAGACTGAAATGAGTACGGCCTCTGTAGGGGAGCGATGTGAGGTTTGTTGTCTTCTGTACGCATTTAAGATTCGATTGTCGTCCTAGATCCAGGGGTTTGTTGTGGCACGGTGGTACAGTGGTTAGCACTGTCACCTCAAAACTCCAAGAGTTTGCATGTTCTCCCCGTGTTTGCATGGTTTTCTCTGGGTGCTCCGGTTTTCTCCCACATTCCAAAGATGTGTGTTAGGTTAATTGGTGCTTCCAAAGTGCTCATTAGAGTATGAGTGTGAGAGTGTATGTACCCTACGATGGACTGGCACCCTGTCTAGGGTTGTTCCAGTCTTGCACCCTGTGTCACCATCTAGGGACCGGCTCTCCCACAGCCCTGACTAGGGTAAGCGGATAAGACAATGAATGAATCCAGTGGTATATGGTGAATATGGAGTGTGGTGTGGGACACGTCCACAGTGGATTGATGATGAGGTTTGTGAACAGGGGCTGTGCTTTGAGACATGTCCACATTGGACTAGGGGTTGTACGACTGGTAATTTTTACTAGTCGACTATTCGTGTTTTCCATAACTAAAGCAGGTTTGGGACAATGTGATGGTAATGTGTTTGTAATGGAATTTGATCTTTGTTTTGGAATCTTCCATTAATTTCATTGTAATGACAGATGTGAAATCCTAAACTCAAGAACCCTGGAATCCAGACAAAAACCTTTGTGAATGAATGGTATAAATTATGAGGTTATAATGGGCTGTAGGGAAGCCATTTGGGCTGCTGTTTATGGTTTAAGCCTAGTCTTGGTCTAAATTAAACTCGGTAGTGAGACACCATTAGGATTCATACTGAGATTGGTCCTGCACCAAATGGCCAGTGTTTGAGGAACCAGCTGGTTTTGTACACCACAAGCTCTATTTATTTGTGTTTGTTTGCGTGTCTTTTAGGACGGCTTGCGTGTGCTGGAGGGGTTGGCTGCTTCGGGCCTTCGCTCGGTCCGATTTGCTCTCGAGGTGCCTGGCCTTAAAAGCGTCACGGCCAATGACTTTTCGGCGAAAGCTGCTGAGCTCATCACACGCAATTCCCATCACAACAACGTCACACACCTTATGGAGGCCGAGAACCGGGACGCCAGGTATCTCTCACTCTCACACACCACACACTCAGCCGTGTGCGGTTCATCCTGTCAGTTCAGCTGCATGTTGAAGGACTCTTGTTTATTTTCTCCAGCATGCTGATGTACGAGGCCAGAGGGAAGAACAAACGCTATGATGTCATAGATCTGGATCCGTACGGGAGCCCTGCTCCTTTCCTGGACGCAGCTGTTCAGGCCGTTGGCGAAGGAGGTGAGCTTTAATCCCTGCCCCAGCGTCGTCTTAAGTTCCGGTATCTTCCATGGCGTTTGTAACGGACTTCACCTGCTCGCACAGGCCTCCTGTGGTTTACCTGTACAACATGGCAGTGAGGGCGGGGACAGTGGAGAGACTGCTACAGCAAGTAGCGGCTCCAGTGTCCTTCAACTCCAGATACTGCCACGAAGATGGTGAGATTTTAGTGAATATACATGCACTTTTATTCAGAGTCATGGGCAAGCTTTAACGTCTCACAGTCTAGGGCAGGAGGTGGCGGTTTAACCTGTTTACTTTGCAGCTGGAGTTCTCTGCGGTTCTGCCTAACTCTCAACAAGGGATCAATTATCTGTTAGGGGTGCACGATACACTCCTGTTCATGAATCGATTCAGTTCGATACGAGTTTCACATTCAATTTTCTTTGGATTATTTTATTTCTGTTTAAATCATTATCATCATTATTATTATTTTGCCTATATATATATTTTTTTTCAGTTAGCTGTCATAGTTCCGAATTAGAATATTAGCGCGATATTACAACCAATTATGTATTAAGCCTTGCATTTTGTATATGAACATTAGTTGGTTTTTCTTTGGCTGCTATTCCTCAACTGGTTGGGGATGAAGCGCATTTTTTATCGAACACTTGTGTTTGGCCTTTTGAAACATAATGACTATCAGAAACTCCGCCAATCACCCTGATCAAAAGTTTTACATGCGGGCTACTTCTTAATAACGTTTTATTGGCCTCCTTTAACATTCAATGACAGTTGAAGTCTTTTGTGTAGTTGTGGATGCGGCCCTATAATTTTCTTCAGATGTTAAAGCTGCTCATTCTTCTTGGCAAATTGCCTCAGTTTCTATAAATTCTTTGGCCGTCTTGCATCAACTGCATTCGTTTTGATGATCTCCCCAAAGTGGCTCAATGATTTGAGGTTAGGAGACTGAAATGCAACTCCGGCAGAACCTCACTTTTGTTATGCGGGGCTGTACTCAATGGTAGGTCGATTTGGCGTTGGTGTTTTGGATCATTGACATGTTGGAACATCCAGTGCGTCCCATGTGCAGTTTCGGCGGGCTGATGAGTGCAAATTTTCCTCCAGCTATTTTCTGTAAAATGCTGCATCAATTCTGACGCAGTTCCTTGCCTGTGTACTCACCACATCCCCCAACATCACCCACCCACCTCTGTGCTTCACAGTAGGTATGGTGTACTTTTCATCATAGCCCCTGTGGCCAAAAAGTTCAATTTTGGTCTCATCACTCCAAATAATTTTGTTCCAGAAATGTTGGTTTGTCTCTGTGCTGTCTGGCATATTGTAAGCGGGCTGCGAATGCTTGTGGCATTGGCATAGTAATGGCTTTCTTCTGGCGACTCGACCATGTAACCCATTTTTCTTCAAAGACCTCCTTATGGTGCATCTTGAAACAGCCACACCACTTCTTTTCAGAGAGTCTTGTATGTCAGCTGACATTGTGGGTTTTTCTTTGCATCCCGAACAATTTTCCTGGCAGTTGTAGCTGAAATTTTTGTTGGTCTACCTGACCTTTTCTTGGTTTCAACAGAATCCCTCATTTTCCACCGCTAATTGGCATTCTAAATTTCTTGGATATCTTTTTATATCCTTTTCCTGCTTTATAAAGTTCAACTATCTTCTCCCTTTGATAATAGCTTTCCACATGGCTCGTAATTCAACCAGGTCAGTGGCAACACTGGATGAAACATGCAGGGGTCTGTCAGGAGCCCATAAACTCACTGACTTTTTATACACACACACTACTAGCTGGTGAGGATGGTTACTGTTAGGATAGTTACCTGTGTGTCAGTTTGTGTGCATGTTATATGCCAAAACGTTCAGGGTATGTAAACTATTGATCAGGGTGATTTGGGTAGTTTCTGTTGTCATTATGATTTGAAAAGGGCAAACATAATTGTTTGCTAATAAATGGCTTCACCAAACCACTAACCATGAATAAAAGAACAGGTTTTTGTATTATTATTCATATTCTCTTGAAAACGGCCAAGAGTATGTAACCTTATGAGCACAATTCTATATGGATTATAATGGAACGTCTTGTAAATACAGAAAGGTTAAATTATTATTATTAATTAAATATTGGTATTGGCCACAATGTCCTAATAATCAGTTATCTTATTGGCCCAAACAATTCAATATCTGTGTACCCCTAGCCTTTAGTCCTCTGCGATTAAAATAACTCACAGTGGTAATTGAGCACCCAAGCATTTCACTCACCTTTCACACCTGTGTTAATGTGACGTGACAATAAAGGATTTGATTTGATTAATTAAGTACAGTTAGTTAATTACCTCAATTCAATTGATGTTATTCCTTATGGGAAACATTAGTTCGATACTCGTCTTTCTCGGCACTCAATAGTAACGAGTAACGAACAAATTTTTCTCATAAGAAATAATGAATCCATTCCAGCCCCCAAAATCCACACTGTATAAGGCATTATATGAATTAGTGGAGTTGTAATGTGTACATGATCCCCGATTTATGATGGGGATATGTTCTGACAAAGAAATTTAATATAGCCCATACTGTAGCTTATATATATCATAGCGGAGCCTACCTTAAACTTGCTTAAAACACTTACATTAACCTACAGTTGGGCAAAATCATTAACACACAGCCGTTTTTATATTCAACTCTTGACTTCTCATGTAAATTATTGAATAATGTATTAAAAGTGCAAGACAAAAACAATTATTAATTTGTAATTATTAAGTCAATTATAGATTAGATTCAGTACTGTATTCTGGACTGTATCATCATACATCAGGGCACTTCTGTCATTATCTTTGTCTGTCTTGAGATAACATTCAGAGTTAAAAGACGATTTTTTTATTTCCTACAATATAATTTATTCGATATTTTAAAGACTTGGTTGCTAAAGCGAATGGCCATTGATGCGGGTGGTATTAGACATTGCTACTGTGTTTACTTTTTTTCTCCCATTTTTTTAAACTGTGCTAGCCGGTCCATTTGGAGGACTGGATGAGGTCGCTGTTACACTGAAAGGGGATGTTCCCGCCGCAGGCATAGCCCTTCAGGATTTGGTGTGCGCTTGACCTGTCTAGAATGGCAGAGCTGCACCTCCAGAATTCGGTCTCGTTGCGCTCGGAAGTGGGCTATCGTATCAGATATTAGGGGCTAGAAATTAAATCTTTCACGCCAAACTGTCTGCCCTGTGAGCATACATTGTGTGTTTTTTGTTGTGGCTTGTTCTCAGGCTCTGAGGATAATCTTGGCACAGTCTGGATCAGCGCGCCAGCGTACCAGGCGCTACATCGAGCCGCTCCTGAGCGCCCAGTGTCGATTCTACTCCGCGTCTTTCGTCCTAAGTCTAGGACTCGGTCGAGGCTAAAGTCAAGAAGCCTCGGTCTGTAGCCCCCCCCACCACGTACACACACACACACACACACAACACACACACAGGTAATGTCGACAGTGTGGAAGTGTGAAACTAAACTGGTGTGTTGTTGCAGTAAACAGCCCCTGGTTGTATAACTGTGTAGGATGGGTACTTTTCACCTCTCAGAGGATGGCAAGAAAATGTGCCTAGGGCCACAACAGTGAGTCAACTCGGCGTGTTACACACATTCCACTGCATCCTAATTTGTGCTGTTTTACGAGTGTTTGTGTGTGTGTGTGTGTGTTTACAGTAATGAAGTACTTCTGTTGCTACAGGACCTCCGGTGGGAGAAACCTGTGAACCTTGCAGTCGAGTACGACCAGGTTTGAATAAATCCATGTTATTCATGTTAGGTGTGTAATGAGCTCAGTTCGGTAAATGACAGCACTGCATAGTGACCTGAAATGCTGTTTTAAGAGTGCTGACTCATTTACAGTGTGCTTATATAGTATTGGCACGTGTAGGATGTGACAGATTTACCTGGGGATCAGTATTCATGTTTATAACGAAGAATCAGAACGTCAAAACCTCCTTTCGTGCACATAGGGAAAAAGGCATTCCTTACCAAAGGAAATACACAATATGCTAGTCGTGGTATGGCCAAACCACAGTCAAATGCTGTCGATACTAGCTAAAGTCTATTGGGTGGAGCTTGGGGTGTCATTATGCTATTGGAATGGTATTCAAAAGTGTAATATCCTTCAGGGCAATTCAGGTGTTAAAAAGATGTGATGGGGCTCTTGGGTCAGTGTATCACATGTGAGCAATTCTGAGACACTGAGAGCTATAACTGATGTCTAAACTTAAAGCATAAGTGCTTAAATATGTTCGACCAATTCCCACCCTCTTAAAATAAAGTTATCCTGTTTAAAATACGACATGTCCGTATGTTTCATCAGTGCTACAAATGAATAAATAATCAACATCACAAAAAGATTTCTAATCCGATCCATCACCAAATATAAAGCATGGAAGCAAATGTACATTGGACGTAACGCAAGTGGATCTTGTAACCAATCGCATTTGGTCCCTGAGCCAGAAATGTGGTCTGACCATTTTTTTTAATATCCGTGATATTCCGGAGTACTATCAAAACCTCCCAATCCTGGTCTGAATGTAAGTAGATTTTCTGCTGAAAATGTAGAAGATTTGATGATGCACTTATAAAGTCAGCTGATTCATTAGTATGGAAAATTCTACATGTGTATAGAGAATGACTGATAGAATAGTAGACAGACAAAACAGGCAGATGATGAAGACTACCAATAGACTAAATGAGATGGCCTATCCAGCCGGCGGGTATCGGTGGTTCAGACGTATTTGGTCATGTCTGAAGGAGGTCAGACTGGGAATCATCTCCTCGTCACTGTATGTAACTAAACAGTGGTCCCTTGTTAAGTGGTTTGGGCTTTAATTAATCTCACAACTGTGTGGGAGAAGAAAAAGGCTAAAAAGTATGATAGACTGCAAGAATTGTAGCTGTTTTCAAGTTTGTGATTACTATTGAATGCTGGACAATTATCGAAGTGGTGGACAAATCGACAGGACATTCAAAACATTGGATTTTTTTATTTGGACGTATTTGTTCATGCTTTAACCGTGTTGCACAGACACATTTGGCGATGGACAAACGAATGGAGAGAGCTAAAACTGGCTGGATAGACACAGACGATGTATGTGAATGTGAATATGGAGATTTGAACAGCAAGTTGGATGAAGGGATGGACAAAAATGGAACACAGATGAATGGATAGATGTAGACAGACAGACAGAGATGTAGGGAGAGACTTAAATAAGCAGACAGATTCTTGCTATTCATCAAGATGTTACTGAATAAAGTTCTTAAAAAAGGTTAATTCTATATTTCATCAATAACTTTTCATTCTCTCTTGATTAGCTCGGCGGCCCGGTCTGGGCAGAACCGATCCACAATGTTGAGTTTGTTCAGAAAGTCCTGGCAGCCGTTTCAGCAAACCCGTCTCGCTTCGGGACGTCGAAGCGCATCGAGGGTGTTCTCAGCATGGCGACTGAGGTCAGTGGGTCATTAGGACAGTGTGCTTTGATATTCAGTAAATACACACCAGTTAGCCAAATTGTTAAATAAACCTAGTCTATAATGGTTTATTCAGGTGTTACCTGTCAATTAGCATGAATGCCCAGACCCAGGCTTTCCCAGCAGAACATGAATCTGAGCACCACACTGCAGACAAGTTGTTTAGTTGATGCTCTGACCCAGTGCATTGGACATATCAGTTTGCCATTTGTTAATTGAGGTCTTTAATCCTGAACATGTCTCCCACATCCAACAGGTCTACTGTAAGAACCAGCTATTTACTTACCAGCTACATCCCAGAGCTTAAAATGTGCAGTTGTAATGAGATAGTCAATCTTATTTGGTTTTTGTTATAAGTCAGCTTTATTTACAGTGGGGCAAAAAAGTATTTAGTCAGCCACTGATTGTGCAAGTTCTCCTACTTAGAAAGATGAGAGAGGTCTGTAATTTTCATCATAGGTACACTTCAACTATGAGAGACAAAATGAGAAAAAAATCCAGGAAATCACATTGTAGGGTTTTTAAAGAATATAATTGTAAATCATGGTGGAAAATAAGTATTTGGTCACCCACAAACAAGCAAGTTTTCAGGTTCTCACAGACCTGTAGCTTCTTCTTTAAGAACCTCTTCAGTCATCCACTCGTTACCTGTATTAATGGCACCTGTTTGACCTCGTTATCTGTATAAAAGACACGTGTCCACAGCCTCAAACAGTCAGACTCCAAAGTCAACCATGGCCAAGACCAAAGAGCTGTTGAAGGACACCAGGAAGAAAATTGTAGACCTGCCCTAGGCTGGGAAGAGTGAATCTACAATAGGCAAGCAGGTTGGTGTAATAAATCAACTGTGTGAAGAATTGTAAGAAAATGAAGCATAAAAACAAGACTGCATTTTTAATCTTCTCGTCTGGGCTCCACGCAAGATCTCTCCGGCGTGGGGTCACAATGATCATGATGGACGGTGAGCGAAATAAATCGCCAGAACTACACGGAGGGACCTGATGAATGACGCTGGCAGAGAGTTGGGACAAAGTAACAAAGCTACCATGCCTGTACCACTAGCTCGCTGAGAGGACTCAGATCCTGCAGTGGCGAGGCGTAATTTACAATTTTAATTATCTCATTTTTGTCTGTTGAAGTGTACTCTATGATGAAAAATTATACTCGTGCTCATCTTTCTAAGTGGAGACTTGCACAATCAGTGGCTGACTAAATACTGTTTTTGCCACACTGTTTTATAGTGCTTTTTAGAGTATAGGCATTGTCTCAAGCAACTTTACAATTTTAGATGATGATAAATGTCTAGGAAAATCGCCAAACTGACAAGCTTGGGTCGAACGTGGTCAAGGAAACTCTGGTTGGACCATAGACTCAAAAAGGACCCATCCCCCGTGGATGGCCTAGATATAAATTTAGTAATGGAATCTAATTTATCTAGTCAAATAGCTTATAGTATTAGTTCAAATAAGTCAACTAACAATATGCATATCGGCATTATTTAGTCTGATACACAGTCCCTTTGGGATCCTGAGTCCTCGGCTGGAAAGTTCTGTGGTTTTATTGTTTTGATTGATCAGTGTATATGGACTGGTGTCCTGACCAGGAAGCACTTGCCTGCACCCAGTGAATTTTGGGCTCTGGACCCTCCACCTGACCAGGAAAAGCAGGGTCAAAACATGAACTCTGACTTTCTTTGAGATGCTATGTATATACAGTACAGCAGGTCTTAGGCCACCATAAATCATTATCTTAGTCGTTTTATTAGAATACAACTAGAAATGAAAATGAAATTTGTGTGAAAGACAGCTTCTATAGGCTACAGTGGCAGGTATTTAATGGCAACCAAGTTGACCCTTGTACATTCTGAAAAAGCTTGATCAGGAGTGGTCTTTTTGGAAGGGTAGCAGCCAAGAAACCACTTTTTGCTCACACTAAATACTGACACTTGCCTACAGAAGCTATTTTGTTCTTAAAGCTGTTTCATTTTAATTTTTGTTTACACATTTCCTGTATTTGTATACTGTTTGTGTCTTAATAAAGAGTCAGAGACACAATAATATATGGTCATTATATCATTGGCAAAACAACAAATATAATGGTAGGCTCCTAAGACTATTGGCACATATGATGCGTATCTATGTATCTTTTTCTGGCTAGTAATCAGGGTAGCATGAACCCGTTTATTGAAACAAGTCATGCACTGGAGTTTACGACATCCCATTTTTCCGGTCTAGTCGCAGGGGCTCTGCAGAAACGCTTAAAGATCACAGTGCGCTCCTGTCACGCGTGCCCTGGACGGGACCCCATTCAGTTTATGGGCTGTTAGGGGTGCTCTTGGGTAAAGGCACTGCTAATTATGACTTAAAAATCTGGATTCCTGCAGTGGGTAAGCTAGCGGGGGGCCCCCACCCGAACATCTCCCCATTTGGAGAATGAATATGAGTGGTTTAGTTTAAGTAAAATAGCAGAATCGATGTTAATCTGCCCATGAGCGGCAGGATGTTCCTCTGTACTACGTGTGGATCAACGACAGCACCTGGCAGCTGCAACACCCCCTCCGATCTGCAGTTAGAACAAGCACAGCCACACTATACTTCAGGTACCAAATGTATAGAATGTCTTTAAAAAGTTTTAAATGATGGGTCTCTTCTGGTCCCTCCTTTGTAGATCAGCCGTCATGAGTGGGCTGGTTCAGAGTGGTCTCTTTCTCACGCCTGCAGAACGGGCTGGAAGACCGACGGCCTCGTTCTGCGGAAGTCTCTGGGACATCATGCGGCTCCTGGGTCAGTCTCTTCTTTCCCAGCTGTTCCCTGCACCGGGGCACTTTGTTACTGCATACACATTTCCCCTGTATTTCTGGTTGTATTCTAACAAAGAACTGAGAATTATATATGCTCATTCTAAACCATTCTATAAACATGACATCATTTCCTGAATGGAATTAGCATGACCTCTACCGAGAATAAGCTTACTTTAGGAACATTTCCACACCTTGAGCCGTATGTTTCAGCATATTGGTGATATCCTTAGCAAAATTGGCAAATCTGAGACGCTTTCCAAGTGGTGTTTAACCTAAACAGTTAGGTTTTACGGCTAAAAGGTGCGCATGTGCAGGTCTCAATATTACCAGGATTTTTGGTGTCTCCCTGTGTGCCCTGCCCCTCTCTCTGGTGTCTAAATGTGTCTGTGCCCATCTCATAGCTCTCTATGCATGCATGCCGCGTCTGTGTCTCTCGCTATGTGTATGTACTTGTGTACGTCCTTGCTGCTTGTGTAATAATCTGTGTGTGTTATCCGTGTGCCTGTCTGTCAAACATGAAAAGAAGAACCCAGTCAAGAGGGAAAGATTATCATAGCAATGCAGCTTTCCGATTCTCGCCAAGATCCTGTGTAAGATTTAACAGCTATTAATTATACAGGCATTGAAAAGAATGTTCAGACTCTCACTCAACGGACAAATGTCTCACAGACTAGGAGTCAGTTGAGGCAGTTCACCCCTACCCCCCCTCGTGTCCTCTTATATATAATAGGCATACACATACTTACAAATCCACTTGTTGGTACTGGGACACAAACCCACCTGTGGCCGACAAGTACTGGGACAGCAAGCACCCTGGCGAAGGGCCACAAGTACTGGAGCAAGCCCGCGAGGGGCCACAAGTACTGGGACGCAAGCCCAAGCCCGCCTGTGGCCAAAAGGTCTGGGAGCAAGGCCGCGAGGGGGCCCAAGTACTGGGAACGGGCAAGCCCAAGCTCCGCCGGTGGCCCAAGACGGACGTCAAGCCCGGTCGAGGGTCGCACAAGTACTGGGACGCAACCCAAGCCCGCCTGTGGCCAAAAGTACCTGGGACGCAAGCCCGCGAGGGGCTCACAAGTACTGGGACGGGCAGCCCAGCCGCGCCTGTGGCAAAGTACTGGACCGCAAGCCCGCGAGGGGCCACAAGTAGCTGGGACGCGAGCGAAGGCCCGCCTGTGGCCAAAGTATCTGGGACGCAAGCCGGCGGAGGGCCTTACAAGTATGGGACGCAAGCCCAGCCCGCGCTGTGGCCAAAAATACTGGACCAAGCCGCAACCCCGCCTGTTGGCCAAAAGTACTGGACGGCAAGCTCAAGACCCCCTGTGGCCAAGTACATGGGACGGCAAGCCCGCGAGGGTTCCACAAGTACTGGAGGTCAAGCCCAAGCCTCGCTGTGGCCAAAAATACTGGGAAGCAAGCCGCAACTCGCCTGTGGCCAAAAGTACTGGGACGTCAAGGCCGCAAGTCCCGCCATGGGGCCAAAAGTTGGGACGCAAGCCCAAGACCGTCGCTGTGGCCAAAGAAACTGGGACGATCAAGCCCAAGACCACCTTTGGCAAAAGTACTGGGACGGGCAAGGCCCAGGGACCGTCTGTGGCCAAAAGTCTGGGACGCAGCCAAGACGCGCCTGGCCAAAAGAACTGGGACAACAAGCCCAATTACGGGCGCCTGTGCCAAAATAACTGGACCAGCGAATCCCAATACCACCTGTGGCTGAAAAATACTGGACGGCAAGGCAGCCCACCTGTGGCAAAAGTACTGGGACGGGCAATCGCGCAATTACCGCCTGTGGCAAAAGTACTGGGACTGCAAGCCAAGACCGCCTGTGCAAAAGTACTTGGACGCAAGCCCAAGACCGTCCTGTGGGCCAAAAGTAGCTGGGCGCAACTCGCGAGGGCCTACAAGTACGGGACGCACGCCCTAAGCGCCTGTTTTGGGGGGGGGGGGGGCTCAAAGTACTGGACGCAAGCGCGAGTTGCCACAGTACTGGACGCCAGCCCACGCTGTGGCCAAAGTATGGGAACACAAGTCCCTCTAAGCCCACCTTTGGCAAAGTACCTGGACGCAAGCCCAAGCCGCTGTGGCCACAAGTACTGGGAGCGCAGCCCGCGAGGGGTGCACAAGTACTGGGACGCCAAGCCACCTGTGGGGCCAAAGGTCGGGGGGACAAAGCCAAGCCCGCGAGGGTCCAAAATACTGACGCAAGCCGGCAAGTCCACCTGTGGCCAAAAGTCCTGGACGCAAGCCCGCAAGTCCGCCTGTTGCCAAAGTACTGGGAGCGCAGCCCAATTCCGCCTTTGGCGTCTAAAAGTAGCTGGACGCAGGTCAAGACCGCCTGTGACCAAAAGGTACTGCGCAAGCTTCCGCGTGGCCGAAAGTAATATAATATATTCTTTCGCCCCTGATCTTCATTCCAATCTTTTGTGAGGTTCAGCATTATTGATAGCGGCAATAACACCGTATTGAGATAATCAGCATTTGCCCATATTCAAAACGGCAGTGAAGAAAATGAAGAAAACTTGTTTCCTGAATTACAACTTGGAGTGCTCATAACTGGGTCTGGTGATTGACTTTAAAACAACGACAGCTGAGCGAACCTTAGTGATGGCGGGCGCATTTATGAACTGATGAAAGTGTTGTTTCGGCATTGAGCTTGCTGCTCTCACTGGGCTGGGAATTAAAACAAACAATGTGCACTACGCCTGTCATGTTTATTTTTGGAAGTAGTTTACATATTTTAGTTTTTTCCCCTCATAGAAACAAATCAATGCTGTTACGGTAAAAATAATGTTGTTAACTAAAGAAAGAAAAAAAAAGAAAAAAGAGAAAAAAAAAAAAGAAAAAAAAAAAAAAAAAAAAAAAAAAAAAAACAATAAGCCTTTTTTGAAAATTATAAAAGCAGCGGGTGCAAACAGAGAAATGTGGCATTATAACTTAAATGGTTCATTATGTTCAGCAATTTTTGTCTCTTATTATTAGTATTTTTATCAGTTTTATTTATCAGCAAAAAAAATCATTAATAAATTCGTGCTTAATAATCCAGTCATCGGTCCTGTGGCCCTTAAGTATTGGGACGGCAAACGCCACATTGCCGACATTCAAGTGCTGTGTGGTCCTTAGGAAATGCTTATCTAGTTAATTATAGAGTAACAGAGTTAGAAGTCTAGTGGCTATACCTGTGTTGTGTGTGTGTGTGTGTGTTTTTCAGTCTTGAGGCTTGTTTTGTGCCATGCAGCGAGATGCAAATCCTCATTCAGGAAACGTCACCTAGTGCTGCTTTCAGGAGAATCCACAGCTAACTGGGGACGCCAAATCTCGTGCAAGTCTGGTAGTACGCCTTATATGTTGCTGTATATGCTAGAGTGACAGGATACGTCTGGTCGCTAATGTTTAGAGCCGACAGTAAAGGCTCACCTTGTTTTTTGCAATTGTTTTGTTCACTTCATTGTTTCGGTATTCATCAACCAATTTACATATTATGTCAAAGCTCTCTCTCGCTCATCACCCTCCCTCGCCTCCCTCCGGGTTTTCGGGGGGGGCGCGGCAGTATATCCAGTGAGCTAGATATAAGAGGAAAAAGTGTCAGGGTAAACGGAAGAACCAGATTACTGATTCCTCTCAGCTCAAGAACTTCCCCTGCAAGAAGTTCCGCAAGGTTTACAACATTAATATTGAATAAAAAAGTTGAATTAACAAATGCATAATATACTAGCACCTAGTTGGCTTCTTTTATTATTGGCACTGTCAGCGTTTGCCACTCCAGTTATCCACTGATCCAGAACTGTTCATGTCTTGTATTTTAGGGCACCTGCACGTATGGAGATAAGTGCTCTTACTCCCATGATGCCGAGCAGCAGCCTGGTGAAGGAGACGAGACGGGGTGATGTTCTTTCTCTAAACCTCAGGATCTTGTTTGGTGATAAGGATTTACAGATCGAGAACGTGTGCTGCTCCAAATTCATCCAAAATAGAGACTCGGTGGAAAAATTCAGCCTACTTAGGTGGCCTACAGCAGACTAGAGCGGGACTGAGCCCATGATAGCGATGTTCTTCCTGTTAAATATTATGTTCTGTACAAAAAAGGGATTATCATAATTAGTTCTGTTCAATCAGAGGTCCCCACGTGGGAGGTACCGGATCTTTCTCGAAAGAGGTTTTTGATTTGTTTTAGTGGATTTTTTTTTTTTTTACTATTTAATTGTAAAATACACGTTATGTGATCTGTTTTTACTTTATTTTATTTTCCCTCTGGCAAATAAACTTTGATGAAAAATATGGACTGTACCTGCATCCTTCATTTATTTTATATAAATGTACTTTTTATTCATAAGTTTCATTGAAATATGCCAGTGCTGCTATAATGCATTTCAAGTCTCCAACAAACTTTACAATGAACTATAATGAATAAAATCCTTCAGCAATCTTATATTCTTTGGAGTGTTGACACTCCATATTTTTTCCATAAGACATACTTAATGATTTACTTAAAAATACAGATTTTAGTCATGGGCCCAGGTTTCTGAGGCTCACTCAGTCCTGTTACCCTAATATTTCCACTTTGGCAAATTAGGGAACATACCGCAAGTCAAATGTTCAGTAGGAGGTTATATCATCTGGATCTTCTGAAGCCCATGGGAAAATAAAGTTAATTCTGTCTTATTTTGTTCTTTGATTGTATTTGATGATATTGTAAGTTTGGCAGAGAAGGTTAATCTCAACTTACTATGCTGTTACTTGGTTTTTGTAAATTATTAGAATGCACTGTTAGTAAGGATGCCATGTGGTTACAGGTTATGTATTTGTTTATTCTGTGCTGAAAACTCATGTTACTCAAAGAGTAACAGGACTGAATGGGGTAACAGTAATGGCAAAAACAATATTAAAATAAAAAGTTGCCTGAAATTGACTGATATTCATTAGAAATAAATGTGTTGTTCAAGTCAGTGTTGAAAAACTATAGAAAATGAACTTTTTTAAGAGTTACAACAAGCAAATGGCACCCATTCTGACTCTTACTTTTATGTGACTGTTCACATTGAGTTCACACTGGCTTTTAAACCTAATATTTTCATTTTTAATTGTCTTAAAACACTTAAATCCCCAGAGGAATGTTATTCAACTGCTGTTTTATTTCACTCTTTGTTCAACACAATGTTAAATCACAGTAGATAGAAAAATCAAGGTAGAAAATCAATTATGTACAAATGCTAAAATACACCAGTTGCAGTGCATGGACCATAGCTGCATCAACTGGTGCTGATTTGCACTTTTAAGAGAGAAACTGTAATAAAACATTTCAAAAATATCCAGCTTGTCTCAATTGGAAGTGTTTCTTAGGCCTTCAAGAGCCTCGAATGCCTGAGATGTTAATCAAGAACAGATTGTGCAAAGTGTATAAAAGTCTGAATCCACTACTGTTGTCTGGGCATGATAATCAGGAGATGTTAACTATAATCTGTTTCTTAAAGCTGCTATCATTCGCAGTCACTACAGTGACAGTGGCTGGACCCTCACATTGGAACACTTGAGAGACCGATTGACCTAAACACATGCGTATGGAAAATGTGAGCAAACCACCAGAGTTGTTAACTAAAATATTTGGTCAACATTTAATTATGAAATGTTCCAAATGAGAAACTGTATGGTCTAATTTTATCCAACAGAACCGACTTCACCCAAATGTGCAAGCAGCCAACCAAAGCCTGGATTAAATAAGGAATTATCCTAATTAATGTTTACCAAATTGAATGGACAGATATTTAGGGGAAGAATTCTTCATTGTATTTTAATTGTTAAGAAAGTCATGAGGAGTCAGAATAGCCAATTTAATGATAATTGGTCATCATCTGTTTGTTGGTTGTTTATTTCTCACTTATTTGCCTAGCAGTAACCTGAGTAGCTACAGACACGCAGAAGGGGTGGTAGGCGTGGAGGAACAAGGTAGAGAGGCTAAGTTTCCTCCCCAAAAAACATAACTGACTGGCAGGAAGGCAGGAAGTCCCGAGTGGCACTACACTATGGTGGAGATCATTAAAAGTAGAAGGTGGGGAAGGAACAGGCTGCGCGGTCTAAACGTTTGTTATTTTCTGAAACGAGTGGCATTCTGACTGTGTTATTGCCAGTGCATGGAGGTGCACCTTTTGAGTATTGCTAAACTTCTAAAGTGGCTTTTATCTAGCTACATATAAAAAGGACTTTCAGAACTGTAAAAAGAAGCTTTTCTAAATGTGTTTACCCCAAATTGGTAGGAATCAATACTTAACAATAACTGGCACATGCCTCGTTTTTATAAACTAATTTTTTTTCCCAGCAGTGCACTCAGACTTTGTGTAGAATACATTGTGTCTATTTGGTAAACAAGGCCACAGTGAATCGCGATAGGCTAGTTTTCCCGAGAGGGGGTCTGTGATTGGCTATTTCTGGCGCACACTTAGCAGGAAGGTGCGAATCTCCATAGGGTTCAGTGTGATCTCCCAAGGCACGGTGTCTCCTGTGGTCTCACGTGGGGGCTTCACAGTTTCATCTGAAAAATAAGAACAAAGCATGATCATTTCTGTTATTATATTTATGAGGGACTCTGCTCCACTTTATTAGGTACACGTAGCTAGTACAGGGTTGGACCCTCTTGTGCCTGCCTTAATTATTTGTGGCATAGATTCAACAAGGTGGGAAACACTCCTTAGAGATTTTGGTCCATATTGACATGATAGCATCACGCAGTCGCTACATATTGGTCGGCTGCACATCCACGATGCGAATCTCCCTTTCCAACACAACCCAAAAGGTGCTCTATTGGATTGAGATCTGTTGACTGTGGAGGCCATTTGAGCACAGTGAATTCCTTGTCATGTTCAAGAAACCAGTTTGGGATGATTTGAGCTTTGTGATATGGCACCTTATTCTGCTGGAAGTAGCCATCAGATGATGGTACACTGTGGTCAAAGGGTGGACATGGTCAGCAACAATACACAGGTAGGCTGTGGAGTTTAAACCATGCTCAATTGGTATTAAGGGGCCCAATACCCCCAAACCATTACACCCCCAACAGTAGCCTGAACCATTGAAAGCAGGATGATTCCATGCTTTCATGTTGTTTACACCAGAGTCTGACCCTACCATCCGACTGTTACAGCAGAAATAAAGACTCATCAGACCAGGCAATGTGTTCCCAATCTTTTATTGTCCAATGTGAGCCCATGTGAACTGTAGCCTCAGTTGCCTGTTCTTAGCTGACAGGAATGGCACCCGGTGTGATGTTTCAAGGTTTCAAGCTGTAATGAGTGGTTGAATTTCTGTTGACGGTCTATCAGCTTGAACCAATCTGGCAGTTATCTTCTGTCCATCAACAAGGCATTTTTACCCAGAGAACTGCAGCTCACTGGACATTTTCTCTTTTTCAGACCATTCTCTGTAAACCCTAGAGATGGCTGTGTGTGAAAATCCCAGTAGATCAGCAGTTTCTGAAATACTCACCAAAAACCATGCCATGTTCAAGTCACTTAAAATCATCTTTCCTCCTCATTCTGAACAGGTCTTGATCATGACTATATATCTAAATACACTGAGGTACTGCTATGTGATTGGCTGATTGGTGAATCTATATATTATGGTGGTGGTTCTGGAGGTAAGGTACTGGACCAGTGTTGGCCCTTAACCCACAACTGTTTGGACCGTATCTCGCAAGACTGTATGAAATGCCAGTCACTCTGGATAAGAGTGTGTGTGTGTACCTCTGTTGCTCTTCCACTGCATGCGCTTCATGTTCTCTTTCCACTGATTGGCTCCGAGACTCATCTCGGACGCACCCACGACTTCCAGAGTGGAAAACAGAGTCTACACACACACCACACACACCACACACACCCAGTTAACTCTCCTACTAACTATACTGAAGTCTGGTTAAGTAAGATGACCAACAGAGCACTATATTACTACACATAACTTCCATTTGATTGAAAGAAAAGAATGTTTTATAAGAAAGTTTTATAAACCAGGCGTTACCTGCAGGTTGACTGTAACGGGCAGTGAGTGCGTTTTGCTCTCTTTGCTTTGGTACTGATGTTCCAGCCGGAGCAGCACCGACCCATCGTCCAACTGGGACAGTGTGAGCAAGTGAACAGCAGGGGGCAGTGCAGCACTCAGTCCTGAAAGCTGATTTGGAGAGACGGTATACATGCAATTAATAATCTGATAACTGCAGAAAATCAGATTTTATTACTAATCCAATCAACAAGTACACATGCAGCTGAGTAATCAGATAATTAGAAATTGGAATTGAGTTCAATCAAACACTGTAAAGGTACAGCCAACCCAAGCCAAACATAATAATGAACACTGTGTGTACCAGCGGTGTAGTGGGTAGTGCGCCTCCCTCCTGGAAGGACAGCATAGGTTGCAAGACGCGCTCTTGCCCGAGTGGACGGTGCGTGTCTGCTGCAGCGTCGGGCGAAGTCAGGGCCAACCGGAAGCGACCGCGAACAGAGAGACCATCGTTAAAGTCTCCAGGCTCAGACAGAGGCTCGCCCACGCCCCGATAATCATCATACAACAACCTCCTGTGAACCTTAGAGAGAGAGAAAATCCTGTTCATTTACATTATTTAGCAGACGCTTATCCAGAGCTACTTATAATTGGTACAGTCTAATGATCCAAGCTATTGTAGGTTAATTGCCTTCCTCAGGGACCCAACAATGGCAGTGGTGGGATTTGAACCCTAGACCTTCTGGTCCACAGTTCAGTACCAACCACTTGGGCATCACAGTCCACTGAACACTTGACAGCAATTACAGTGCTGTACAAAAGTTTTCAGCCACCACTGGACTGGTTGTTTTAGCAAAAGTATAATGAGCATATATAACACTGTCGACGATTGGACTCAAAAATTTCAAACCTTGGATTTGTCACTCCATAATACCCTTTTCCACTGATCTTCATTCCAGTCTTTGTAAACTTTAGCACATCTTCAACTTTTCGCCCTGTTCCCCTTCCGAAAAAAAGTGGTTTCCAAAAAGACCATTCCTAATCAAGCCTCTTCAGACTGTAGAAGGATCCTGATGAAGCTTCCAGATGCTGCTATTGCTCAAGTGCAAATGTAGGCCATTGTAGCCTATGCAAAGTGTTTGTTTTCAGTTTACAAATTTACTGTACTTTTAGGTTGTATTCTAATAAAGAGACTGAGAAATAATTATACAGTCTAACCTCGTTATCTCGCCAACCTCATTTCTCGCCACCTTTGATGGCAGGATGGATTTCCCTCCATGCACTTTATCTTGAAAAGCCGCCAACCTCGGCTCTCGACCCTTGCCATTCATGAAATGTAACAAATGTCTTGCCAGCAATGAAATTGGACCCCATTGAGCTGCCAAGTTTTCAGCCAACTGTTAGGTAGGTGCCACTAATCTTACTGACAGGGCCGCCTTCCCTGCCCTCTCCTCAGCCAGCAGATCTGGACTCTGCTCACTCTGCTGATGCCTCACTGCTAATTGTTATTGCTCCATTGATGTGTTCATCTCATCGTCAGCTAAAACTGGTATATCTAATCTAATGGTGGCTGACGACTTTTGCACAGTACTAAACATTGAGCCATTTGGAAAATGCCCTTATCTAGAGTGACTTACATACAATGGTAGGTTCTTACAATCATAGCAGTGGGATCTGAACCCTGGACCTTCTAGTTCGCAATCCAGAACCTTAAACGTTAAGCCACCACAGATGAACAGAGTTCATCTGCCCAATCATGGGAAGTGTGCATATAAGAATCCACAAAAAGGTAGAAAAGCTCTACTCACCATGATCTCCAGTGAGCCGTTATAGATGCTGCTGATACCCTGAGAGCGATCTGTCACTACCGTCAGCTGGTTCTTTCCATCCTACACACACACACACACACACACACACACACACACAATGAATTTCATTTCAATCGTTCACTTCTCAGCATACCTTCTGCTTACAAACAATGTTAGAAACGCTCAACTCGAACGTGACCAGTGGCAAGTTACACACCTTTATGAAAGCACGAGTGTTGAGTGGATAATAGTTGCCCGCAATTGGCTCAGTCTGTTTCAGATTCCACGTGGGTCGATAGTCCTTCCTGATTGGACAAAAAGAAATCGATAACCCAAGTTAAGGGTATACTAATATGTACCCGAGTGTCACAATGGTCTAACTCGCTAGCCCACAACTGCTGTGACCTGGGTTGGACATTGCATAGAAACATAAATGGCTGTGTCTGAGAGAGTATCCGGTCCATAATACCATCCTTAAGTGTTACTTAAACTACTGTATTTTCGATAATTATTGTAAAGTTTCATAAAGAACAAAATGTTCAGTAGGTGTAGAACAGTTCAGACTTCCACTTGTGTTTTCAGAGGTGTCTGCATAGGTTTTCCTGTGGGTTCTCTGGTCTGCTCCCACATTCCAAAGACATGAGTTAAAGTGGTGCTTGAAAGTTTGTGAACCCTTTAGAATTTTCTCTCTCTCCAAATAAATATGACCTAAAACATCATCTGATTTTCACACTAGTCCTAAAAGTAGATAAAGAGAACCCAGTTAAACAAATGAGACAAATATTATACTTGGTCATTTATGTATTGAGGAAAATGATCCAATATTACATATTAGTGAGTGGCAAAAGTATGTGACCCCCCTGTGCAGCAATAACTGCAACTAATCGTTTCTTGTAACTTGAACGTTCTTAAACGTTTCTTGTCATTTATATTACATATTACTGAGTGGCAAAAGTATGTGAACCTCTAAGATTAGTAGTTAATTTGAAGGTGAAATTAGAGTCAGGTGTTTTCAATCAATGGGATGACAATCAGGTGTGAGTGGGCACCCTGTTTTATTTAAAGAACAGGGATCTATCAAAGTCTGCTCTTCACAACATGTTTGTGGAAGTGTATCATGGCATGAACAAGGGCGATTTCTGAGGATCTCCAAAAGAGAGTTGTTGATGCTCATCATTCTGGAAAAGGTCACAAAACCATCTCTAAAGAGTTTGGACTCCACCAATCCACAGTCAGGCAGATTGTGTACAAATGGAGGAAATTCAAGAACACTGTCACCCTGTCTTATGGTGGTGGTATCATCATGGTTTGGGCCTGTTTTGCTACATCTGGACCAGGACAGCTTTCTATCATTGATGGAACAAATGAATTCTGAATTATATCAGAGAATTCTAAAGGAAAATGTCAGGACATCTGTCCATGAACTGAATCTCAAAAGAAGGTCATGCAGCAAGACAACAACCCTAAGCACACAAGTCGTTCTACCAAAGAATGGTTAAAGAAGAATAAAGTAAATGTTTTGGAATGGCCAAGTCAAAGTCCTGACCTTAATCCAATCGAAATGTTGTGGAAGGACCTTGAAGCGAGCAGGGCAATGTGAGGAACCCCACCACCATCCCAGAGCTGGAAAGCTGTTCTTTAATGAGGAATGAGCTAAAATTCCTCCAAACCGGTGTGCCAGGACTGATCCACGTTTGTTACAACAGGAAAACGTTTAAGTTTGCAGTTATTGCTGCCCAGGGAGTCCACAGCAGATACTTGAAAGCAACAAGGGTCACATACTTTTCCACTCACTATATGTAATATTGGATTCATTTCCTCAATACATAAATGACCAAGTATAATTTTTTGACTCATTTGTTTTTAACCTGGGTTCATCTTATCTACTTTAGGACTTGTGTAAATATGATGATGAGTTTTTAGGTCCATATTCAAGCACCCTAATAGGTCAGCTGGGGTCTCAAATTGTCCCGGCCAGGGATCCTGCTTTGCGCCCGGTCTGCTGGTTTGGTGCCAGAGAACAACTAAGGGCGGACCCTAAAACTTTCTGGTCAATAGTCAGTTGCCGTGTTGCATTAAAACGCCTCTAAGAAGTTAAAATTTTTCCCCTTAAGATTGCTGTGGTGGGAGAACATTTTCCATGTGCACAGTCCATATATGCCCCCAGACTGTTCAAAAAGTGCCAGACAGCCAGATTGAAATATTTTTTTCATGCAGTTAACTGCCTTTCTTTCTTTTTCTGTATTCCTTGCATAGAATAAATTTTTCTCGTCAGTCCAGTTTTTGTTTTTCTTTTGTTTTTTTTTTTTTTCCCTTCTCATTTTGGTTTTTAAAACGCCTTTGCCTTAAAGGTTTGCTCCTCAAACAGCCTGTTTTCAGGGCCAGTTTTTTTGTTTTGGCGCTGACGAGTCGTTGTCATGAAACAAAAAACTCTGTCACTGCAGGAATCCCTTACTGTTTTCCATCTGATAGGTTTAAATGGAACCCACTTAAGTAATTCCCGAGTAGAGGAAAAATCTTCCCTGAAGGTTATACTTAAGGGGAAACACAATTTTTTTGTTTTAACGCAAGTGGGCAACAGGACTTTACCCACAGAGCGACCACCTGCCCTAACTCCAAAGAGGATCTGGAGCTTTACTGCAGGTTCCAAAACTCCAATGAAGGTTCCATGAATCTGAAGGTTCTGGAATCAGACCAAGTGTGCTATAATTACACTTAGGATTTCAGAACTTCACTGAAAAATCCACCATTGAGGGCTCCATAATTGCCCTAAAGCTGTACTGAGGAAGCCATAACTCGATCGTGCATTCTGTAATTGCACGAACGGTTTGTGAAGGTTCTGTAGGCATGCCAAACATTAATGAAGAGCTGCCCTGAAAATGCCCTAAATCACTAAGAGGTTAATAGAACTTACGCATACATAACCCATAACAAAAAATGGATGTTGTACACACTGCCATGTCTGCTCGTACCTTCTTTCAAGAATCTCTCTGCCGTTGGAGTCGGTGTAAAAGTATCCGGCTGTGTCAATGCTTGTGTCCAAGCGAGTGATCACTTCCTTTCCCCAATGATCACTGCAGGAAAGACAGAACAGTTTACAAAATATTATTTAATAGGATTTTTTTTAGGATTTAAATATCAGCATACTGGCTGATGCTGGGCTAAAAAGGTATCAGGTCCATCATACCATCACACCATCATCCTTTTAAGTGTTACAGCTTTCCCCTAGACAGGGTTGTGACGGTACATTTCTGTATTTTTTCATAATTATTGTACATTTCCATAAAGTATTAAATGTTTAGCATGTGTATAACAGTTTAGGCTTCCACTCGTGTTTTGCGCGGTACCTCTGAGGCTTTTACCTATCATTCACATGCAGTTTTCTTGTGAAAATACCCTTTATTACATTACAGTAGCATAAAAAGACTATATGACTCTGGTAATGTCTGGTCAATGTCCATTTTGGTCAACAACCTGTTTGACAGAATACAAATGTAGTCATTAAATGACGCATACCTGTATTCAAAAATAAAAAAAGTGGTAGTTGAGTACGACAGCATTTTAAGGCCACTGTTTAAAGAATAAAAGTGAGTATTTATTTTTCGTGGCATAGATTCAATAAGGTGCTGGAAACATTCCTCAGATATTTTGGTCCATGTTGAAATGATAGCATCACACAGCTGCTGCAGATTTGTCGACTGCACATTTGTAATGCGAATCTCCCTTGGTCTATTGGATTAAGAGCTGCTGACTCAAACACTGTGGTTATAAAGGGATGGATACGGTCAGCAACAATACTCTGGTAAGCTGTGGTGTTTAAATGATGCTCAATTAGTATTAAGGGGCCCAAAGTGTGCAAAGAAATCCCCCACAGCATTACACCAGCACCAGCCTGAACCGTTGACGGCAGAATGGATCCAGCCTTTCATGTTGTTTTGTGCCAAAGTGGCACACTGGTGTGTCTTCTGCTGGTGTAGCCATCTTTCTGCTTCAAGGTGTATAACGTTTGTGCATTCCAGAGATGCTTTTCTTATGACCCCTCAGTTGTTAACGTGTTATTTGAGTTACTGTTTGCCTTTCTATCACAGCCTGAACCAAATCTGGCCATGTCCTGTGCCATCCAAGAAAGAACTGCCACTCTGGATATTTTCTCTTTGTCAGATTCATCCTGCTGTAACCCTAAGATGTTTTTGGCTTCTGATATAGGTATTATGGCTTCACTGAAAATCTTTGGTTTTTTTTTTCCTTTTCTTTTCTTCAACAGCATGTTCTAAAATGCCCTTTATTGGTTGAGAGTACTCACTCTATTGGTTGGTCGACAGCACTCAAGGTTCACGTCTTTGTGTCAGCATACAACGCACACCTAGATACCCAGGGAACTGAACTGTTTGTCTCACCTCCTGCACCACCGTGTTTCTGAAACCCAAAAACAGATGGGAAGCCATATCAGGCAATACCATGGTCTTGGATTGTGAGTGTAATAATGTTTAAACCAATTCCAAGTTTGCCTTTAATGGCAAATAATTCACACTTGTATTGCCAAAGCTGTGATCATCTCTACAACATAAAACAATAAGTTACATAGAACAATAAATAACACAGAACAATAATAATCTTTGGAACATAAGACGGTCAAATGGACCTCAATTTAAATCATGTGTGTGTGTGTGTGTGTGTGTGTTACCTGCACCATGGTGACTTCTGCCTTCTTGTTGATGGTGATGGGTGTAGACGAGTTTGGTCTGAAAATGTAAGCTCCCGATGTCTGACTGCTCACCGAGTCACCAGCACTGGCGTTGTACCTGTAACACACACAGCTCAGATCATTAACCCACACATACTGACATCACAAAGCGAGTGTTTGTGTGCGTTAGACAGACCAGTAGAAGTTCTGCGTGAGCCTGATGCTCTGTTGTGTTTCCAGGTTGGTCAGGCCACTGAGTAATCCTGTGTCTGGATCAAAGTCCACCCTCAGGTACTAAAACAGAGAAAACACACACCTGGTCTGTCACTGTGGTATATTATATCATTTGCAGAGAGGGATCTGGTTGTGGGGCATGCCGGAGACCCTGCTCCGTCCTGTTTCTGGGAAGGGGAGCTAGTGTGTGGCTAGCAGGGGTTTCTTAACTAAATTCTATGAAGGAAGTTCTGTGCCTACTTGCATAAAAGACCTTAAGTTATATTTTCCCTTAAGATTGCCTTTTTAAAACATTTATTAAAAGGTAAGTGTGTTGCAGAAGTATTATTACCTAAGGGTTTCCCTATAAGAAAAAGCCCTTACATGTGCCCTTACGTTCCCTTAAAATCGTCTTGCATAAAGTGTTTGCAAAGGCTCCTTAAACAGTAAATTACCCATCGAGTTATTTAAGTGCTGCAAAACCCTCATCTTAACTCTCTAGAGATGGTGGAATATGTGCTGAGTTTTTTTGGTTTGGGTGAGGAACTAAGATTTTCTTCTTCCTCGCAAAAAAATAAGAAATGAAGTAAGTATAACAGATAGATCTTTAATTTAGTCTATATATTATATTTAATTTTTTATTAGTATATATTAAATGTTCTCACTACTAATGTCTGTTTAGCTTCTACTAATTTAAACTATTACTATAAACATACCAGTAGACAACTAGTTTAATTTTTACATACATCTAGGCTTCCCAAGAAGGTTGGGTCCCTTTTTGAGTCTCACGGCTTCTTTATTATAACATTTAGGGAGTTTTTTCTTGCCACTGTTGTGCTAGACTTGCTTAATTTGGGCTTTATAGTAGAAGATAATAGAATATTGCAAAGCTGCTTTGAGACAGTGCTCCACTGCAAAAAGCACCATAGAAATAAATCAGACTTTGATTAGCTTTGGTTCGGGGTGAATAGAGGGGCCATGAGTTCTGACCTGATTCCAGTTGCATGTAAATACGAGTACAGACCTTGTTCTGCATGGACGAAGGAGCTCTGGGTTCAGGTTGGGCCAGTTCTTTGTCTTCATTTAGCATTGTGATTGTGTAGGTATCAAAGCCCAGCGGTGGAGCCTGGACCTCAAACACTAACTCGGAGCGAGCGTAACCCCGGTTTCTCCTCAAATCCTGCGTGGCTTTTGATACAGGAATAACCTGTGACAGACAGAGGACTTACATTTAAACAAACAGTGATGAAGGCTGAAGCGAAGAGAAACACACAAACACACCAACATGCCTGATTAATCACTGCTGTGCCTTTACTGTTTGTAACACTGTATGATGTTCCGTTAACAGGGAGGTGAACCGACCAGCTGACAGCACGAGCGAGAGGATTATACACACTCATCATGAACTGAGAGACAGAAAAAGACATTTGGATGTTATTTATTACATGTGTGTTAATGGCATTATGTTCACATGTGGGTTATGGGCGGCGTGTGTTACCTGTTTGCTGCTCTCGGTCAAAGGACACACACTGATGTTGAGATTTTCGCAAAACACTCTGGGTGCATTCGAGCCACTCAGAAGAGAAAGAGAGTTACTTATCAATACCTAAACACACACACACACACACACACACACACACACGGAGAGGGTTAACAGTCAACAGTTGCAGCTTGACGGTAATGCTTGAGTAATCTACCTGACTTCCACAGTGACCATTACAGTGCATTATCCGCTGAGCCACCACTGACCCAGTAACAGTCCTACAGTAACCAGTTCTACTTACAGATGTAGTGGTAGTTCCAGTAACTGAAATACCCCCAATCAGAAAAAGTTGGGACGGTATGGAAAATGCAAAAAAATAAAAAAATAAAAAAATAAAAAAAAATAAAAAACCAGTGTTCCTTACATTTCCTTTGACTTTTATTTAATTGCAAACAGTATGAACCCAAGAAATTTTATGTTTTATCTGATTAACTTGATTTCATTTGTTAATAAACATCCATTCCTGCATTACAGGCCTGCAACACATTCCAAAAAACGTTGGGACGGGCCAATTTGGAGCTAGTAATGAATTAAAAAACTAAATAATGATGACGGCAACAACAGATTATAATCCCGATTTGGTACAAAAGCAGCATCCAGGAAAGGAAGTCTCTGATGAACAAGATTTAAACATTTCAGTAATTTTCTCTGGAGATAATCCGGACATGCTCTGCCCATCTTTACTTCTCAAAGACTCAGCCTTTTGTGGATACTTGTTTTGATACATAATCACTTGTTGACATCACCTGATTGAAATCATGTCATTATTTAGTTTTTTACCTCATTACTAGACCTAAATTGCCCCGTCCCAACTTTTTTTGGAATGTGTTGCAGGTCTGAAATGCAGGAATGGATGTTTATTAACAAATAAAATGAAGTTGATCAGGCATGAAATTTCTCAGGTTTCTACCATCTGCAATTACATAAAAGTCAAAGAACACGTAAGGAGCACTGCGTTTTCCTTAATATTTACAATTTCCATACCGTCCCAACTTTTCCGATATGGGGTTGTAGTAGCAGTGGCGGTACAGAATGCTGTTGTAGAGGAATACCTAGTGATGATAGTAGGAGTGGCAATATTAGCAACAGCAGTGTTGGTAAAAGTGTGTGTCAGGATTTCTTTAATGTCACTATCAGCATCAATGGCCAAT